>JAAGKR010002202.1:27949-92865 GCA_011419295.1 Clarias macrocephalus
CACTCGCCCCGCTGTGAGGGCTCTACTGCCGGAGTCGGGGGCTGGTTATCTCCGCCTGCGGCACCCAGACTTTCCGTTACGGGAATAACGCTGCTCTCGCGCTCTCTAACCCTCTCTAGAGTCTGGATGCGCTCCTCTAATGCTAATATCTTCTCCGTCAGGGTGCTCACTAACACACACCTATCACAAATAAAATTATCACTAATGACGGAGGAAGAATGTCTAAACATCCTGCACTCCACACACTGAGCGAGCTGAATGGTGGACATAGTAACGTACCTTTGTGCCGGAGTTGTGATTATTTGCTGACCTAGAAGAGGAGTCATGCCCCCTGGCTTCTGTATGACCCACTTGGCTTTGCTGCACCTTTCACCCTTGTGGGTAAGCAAATATTGGTTGGAATGAACCACTTAGGGATGACTTGTGACCACAGTGGGAACGTTGGATTTTAGGTTTGCAAAGCTTGGCTTACTCAGATTCAGTGCCATCAATTTTCACTGATGCTCAGCATTATGAGCATAATTTCTCTGACACCAATGCTCTGGCAAAGCCAGGGGTGCAGCTACTAAAATTACTTCGATACCAGGGACTGTCAGCAGCTATATAAATAAATGACTTGTTTAAAAAAAAGAATTGGAGATTGACATTTGGCAGACATTTGGCTCTTATCCAAAGCAACTTACAAAAATGCTTTGAAGAATAAAGAGACAACTTGGAGGAATGTTTCTGGATCAGCAAATAATCACAACTCCGGCACAAAGGTACGTTATTATGTCTAACATTCAGCTCGCTCAGTGTGTGGAGTGCAGGATGTTTACACATTCTTCCTCCGTCATTAGTGATCATTTTATTTGTGATAGGTGTGTGTTAGTGAGCATCCTGACGGAGAAGATATAAGCATTAGAGGAGCGCATCCAGACTTTAGAGAAGGTTAGCGAGCGCGAGAGCAGCGTTATTCCCGTAGCGGAAAGTCTGGGTGCCACAGGTGGAGATAATCATCCCCCGACTCCGGCAGTAGAGCTCTCTCAGCGGGGCGAGTGGGTGACGACTCAGTGGCATACTCGTTCAGCCAAACTAACGCTAAGGCTAGCCCACCGGAGCACACCTCTTCTGCGCTTCACGTGTCCAACAGGTTCGCTCTCCTCAGTGATGCACCCGCTGAGAAACCTGAAAGACCTCTGGTTATAGGAGACTCTATACTGAGGCCAGCGGCAGTGGTCAGGTGTATCCCGGGAGCCAGAGCACCGGACATAGCAGGTAATCTTAGGGCTCTAGGTCAGCATAGGTTCTCTAAGACAGTGGTACATGCTGGAGCTAATGATATACGCCTTCGTCAGTCAGAGGTTAGCATGAGTAATTTTACAGAGGTGTTTAAAATAGTGAAGGCGATGTCCGAAGAAGTAGTTTGCTCTGGTCCCATCCCAATGAGACGTGGCGACATAGCTTACAGCAGGTAATGGTCGCTGAACCGCTGGATATCCAGGTGGTGCTCCGAAAACAACGTGGGCTTCATAGACAATTGGAAGACCTTTGAGGGCAAAACTGGCCTGTTAGGGCGGGACGGTGTGCATCCCACTCGGGAAGGTGCTACTCTCATTTCTTGTAGTATAGCACATAGTCTCAGAAGAGGCCTAGTTAATCGGTAACAATCCAGAGCCAAGGCCAGGGAGCAGAAAGACAGGCTAAACCAACCGTCTGCTAGCTGCATAGAGTCGTCACTCAGGGTTCATCATATTGAGACTGTGTCTGTTCCCCGAGCTAAACATAAACTTAGAAAGACTCAGAAAGTCTGTTTTAGTAATTTAATTAACATAGATACCACAAACTCAGATCACACTGAATGCGCAGCCAGCACCTCTGATCTGAAGCTAGGACTGTTAAATATTAGATCTCTCGCATCTAAAGCAGTTATTGTTAATGAAACTATCACAGATCAGGAGTTTGATACATTATGTTTAACAGAAACCTGGATTAAACAGGACAAGTATGTAGCTCTAAATGAAGCTAGTCCTCCTGGATACAGCTACATACACCAGTCTCGGCTAACTGGTAGAGGAGGAGGAGTCGCAGTTATTTATAAAGATAATCTGTCTCTCGTACAAAAACACAGTTTTAAATTGAATGCATTTGAAGTTCTCTATAGTAACAAAGTCAGCTCAGTCGATCCCGCTAATCATTTACAGACCCCCAGGGCCGTACTCGGAGTTTCTCTGCGAATTTGCAGATTTCCTCTCAAACCTTGTTGTTTCTGTAGATAAAGCGTTAATTGCTGGAGACTTTAATATTCATTTTGAGAATCCAGAAGACCCTCTGAGAACAGCATTCTTGTCCATACTGGACTGAGTAGGAGTAAATCAATGTGTAGTAGGACCCACTCATAAAGCAGGTCACACTTTAGATTTAATATTATCCTTCGGATTAAGTATAGGAAATATAACCACAATTCCACAGTCTGAACGTGTCATAGTAATAATGTATGCACAGCACCGCGCTACCGCCTTAAACGTACATTTACATCAAATACCGCACCGAGCTTTATCAATAATCTTCCAGAGTTATCAACTTTGATTGGATCGCCATCTGACTTCACAGAACTCGAACAGGCGAATGAATATCTAGAGTCACTGCTTCGTTATAGCTTCGATAATATAGCTCCAGTTAAAAGGAAATTGATTAGAGATAAGAAACTCGCTCCTTGGTATAATGACCACACACGTGCTTTAAAACAAACCGCTCGAAAATTCGAACGTAAATGGCGCCAAACTAAATTGTTAGTATTCAAAATAGCTTGGAAGGAGAGCATCCTGAACTATAAAAACGCTCTCAGTGATGCTAGATCAACGTATCTCTCCACTCTTATAGAAAATAACAAAAACAACCCAAGATTTTTATTTAATACCATAGCTAAATTAACTAAAAACAAGACAACTGTAGAAATCTCCACAACATCATCATGCAGTAGTGAGGATTTCATGAACTTTTTCAATAACAAAATCATTTTAGGCAAAAAATTCAGGCTTTGAAACCAGACAATTTAAATAATTCAGATGATCTAACCACATCACATCAGAACTCAGAACACTTTACTCCCCTTGAAGCGAGGGAACTAATTTCACTCATCTCTTCTTCAAAATCGCCAACCTGTATATTAGATCCTATACCGACACATTTTCTCAAACAGATAGTACCAGCAATTATAGAACCCCTGTTGAAAGTAATTAACTGTTCACTCAGTAGTGGGTATGTCCCCAAATCCTTTAAATTAGCCGTTATTAAACCACTAATCAAGAAACCTGACCTTGACCCCTGTTTGCTTTCTAATTACAGGCCGATATCAAACCTCCCCTTTATCTCCAAGATTTTGGAAAAGGTAGTATCACAGCAGCTATGTTCACATCTACATAGAAATAGCATTAATGAACTGTATCAGTCAGGATTTAGGCCTCATCACAGCACAGAGACAGCACTTGTTAAAGTAGTAAACGACCTCCTATGGGCCTCTGATCAGGGTTGCATCACTATACTTGTGCTACTGGACCTCAGTGCAGCTTTTGACACCATTCTCCTTCACAGATTAGAAAAGGTAGTAGGAATTAAGGGAACTGCCCTCTTGTGGCTCGGATCCTATTTGACTGATCGTTTGTAGATTTAGATGGTGACCATTCCTCATGTTCTCAAGTAGAGTTTGGTGTTTCACAGGGCTCAGTTTTAGGCCCACTGCTTTTTTCCCTTTACATGCTTCCTCTGGGCAACATAATTCGTAAACATGGTATTAGTTTTTATTGTTATGCTGATGACACAATTATATGTCTCAGCAAAACCAGATGAGAAAAACCAGTTTGCTAAAATTGAGCAGTGTGTGCACGACATAGATTGGATGTTAATTAATTTTCTTCTGCTTAATCCTGATAAGACAGAAGTTCTGGTCATAGGACCACAAGTAGCTAGAAGTAGGCTTTCTGATCACACTGTAACTTTAGATGGCCTTTCTGTTCCATCAAGTGCAACAGTAAAAGACCTTGGTGTGATCATAGATTACAGCCTTTTGTTTGAAGCACATGTAGATAATATTACCAGGATAGCATTCTTTCACCTTAGAAATATTGCCAAGATAAGAAACATATTGGCACTAAATGATGCAGAAAAATTTGTTCATGCCTTTATCACCTCTAGGTTGGACTATTGTAACGCCTTACTGTCTGGTTGTTCAACTAGGTGTATAAACAAGCTTCAGTAGGTGCAGAATGCAGCAGCGAGGGTCCTCACTAGAACCAGAAGATACGAGCACATCACCCCTATCTTATCTACACTGCATTGGCTCCCTGTGAAATTTCGAATCGATTTTAAGATACTACTTTTGACATTTAAAGCACTAAATGGTCTCGCGCCACTGTATTTGAGTGAACTGTTAGTGTCTTACGATCTGCCACGCCTACTTCGATCAAAGAATGCAGGCTGCCTGTCAGTACCACGTATTATTAAAACTACAGGAGGGGGCAGAGCTTTTTCTTACAAAGCCCCAAAGTTATGGAATAGTCTTCCTATTAATGTTCGGGACTCAGACACAGTTTCAGTGTTTAAGTCTAGGTTAAAAACTTATTTATTTAGCCAAGCATTTTTGTAAATAGATTAACCTTGGGTAAAGGAGCAGATCTGGGGGACTCATGGACGTAGAGTAACTGGTATGTTTAGATGCTGTCCTCTCCACTCTCATTGTTCACTCAGGTTTGTTGACGGTGAGATGTTTGGTTGCTTTACATCTCAGGGAGCCCTCATGTTTGTGTTTCCTTCTGGCTCTCCCTTTTAGTTATGCTGTTATAGTTAGTCCTGCCGGAGTCCCTGCTTGCACTTTGCACTAATATACATTATACATATACACTAATATACACCTTATACATGTTGCCTGTGACCATACCCAACTGCCATCTCTCCTTTTCTGCTCTCTACTCTCTCTCTCTCGCTCTCTCTCCCTCTCTCCTTTCCCTCTCTGTCGAGCTATACATGTTCGCTCCTGAGTTGCCAGTGATCCAGACCCCTCTGCCCTCTGGACCCGTCAAAACCCGTCCTGGAGTCCTGCTTCTGGTTGGAGATCTCGTCGCATGGATGCCCCGTGTGGTCTGCCTGGATTTGTATGGTGGCTGGGGATGATTTCCATTAAGACTGTCCTATCATCGATTGATGCTCTGGGGACCTGTGACTTCAGTTGTTCTATAGCTCAGGATAGGAATCTCCTACAGTCTACCTGAGCCTCCAGGAACAAACTGGACTCCTTTTAATTTTAATACTAACACATCTCCTGTTAAACTGAACTTCCAGTACACATTATTATGCTGATCAATCCCTGCTATCCGTTATCACCCAGATGAGGATGGGTTCCCTGTTGAGTCTGGTTCCTCTCAAGGTTTCTTCCTATTACCATCCCAGGGAGTTTTTCCTTGCCACCGTCGCCCTCGGCTTGCTCATCAGGGACAATCTTATCATTTTAATTCATCCACATTGCATACAGACTTGCTTCTTTTTATTGTGTGAAGCTGCTTTGCGACAATGTCAATTGTTAAAAGCGCTATATAAATAAAATTGACTTGACTCAAAGCTTGTGCTTTGGGTACATTAATAACGAAGCTGAAAGGTTTCATGTCTTTGTGTCAAATTACAATTACACATCAAGAGGACTTAAAGAAAAACAGATCATATCTTCCAATTGGTTCATAGGACCAGAGCTTCTCTAAAAAATAAACTGCCCAAAGATGTTAAGGTGGGAGAGATCAAAACTGATCACACAGAGCTTTGAATAGCACAAGTTTACACTACCAAAACAAAGGAGGAAATATCTTTACTTGATCACGTCAACAGGTTTTCAAGAGCAGTAGAGGGTCTTGTAATTTGCAAGACTTCAGCGACGTGTTAAGGAAGTCAAAAGTTTTTAATCCAAAAGTCAATAAACCCTCAAGCATTTAAGAGAGAAGGGAGGCAGAATTCACGATTATCAAAATGGTTCAACAATCAGCCTTTTGTGATGTTTAACATGACCTTAAAAATCTTTTCGACATAAAGGAAAGAAGCAAGGAGCTAAAGCCTTATGCCTTCTATTTATTATATACTAAAACACATTGATCACATGTCAAATACAGTGAAACCTTGGATTACGTGCATAGTTTGTTCCGGAAGTGGGCTTGTATTCCAAAACACTCTTAAACCAAATTGAATTCTCCCATAAGAAATAATGAAAACTCAAATTATTCGTTCCACAGCCCAAAAAAATAAATACATAAAAATAATTAATACAATATATAAAGTAAAACAAACAAATTAACCTGCACTTTACCTTTTTTTAAAGTTAAAATAAATCCCGACATAAGTGTTTCCATTTGTGCGCGCAGGCGCTGTATATTTGTGTGTGTATGTGCGTGTGCTCGTGTGTGTGGAATTAGCCCCTTCCCTTGCCTCGTCTTACACAATAAAACTCCTCCACCTCACTTACGTTTCGCGCGCGCACACACAATAGAAACACTGTTTTAACGGGGGGAAAATAAATCTGACACTCGCGTGAGCGCATACTAACGGAATCACTGCTATAAAGTAAAAAAAATTTAAAAATTAATGAACCAGCACTTTACCTTGGAAAAGAATCGCGACAGAGCAGAGTTTCTGTGTAAAGCAGAGTCTGTATGTGTGTGTGAAGCCGGGGAGGGGGGTATAAAGGCGAGAGTGCGTGAAGACACGTTGAAACAGAGAGGGAGTTGTTGATTATACCAGTAAGACCCAGCACGGGAGACGATTACCCACAATTACGCAGCGCAAGAGAGAAAAATAATTGGCTCAGTTGTGATCACGTCACGCTCAGTGTCAAAACATGAGCGCATGAATGATACTCAGCACTTGTAAAAACCCAAGTCAAAATTTATTAAAAATCTTTGCTCGTCTTGCGCAACACTGTTACTCGCAATCCGAGGTTCCACTGTAAATGCAAAAAACTTTATTAGCTGCTTATGATGTACGTGTTCAAGAGCAGTGCATGTCGGGATGTGGGACGATTTATCCTTTGACGCATTTATCCACTGATGAATTTATGAATGCTTTGTATGATTTCAGTGCCATACGTAGACCTGTTCATCAGCTTAGACCAGACGTAAGAGCTGTAGAAATGCAAAGATCAACAACAGCCACATGCAGTCAGCGAAAGTTAGGTAAGGTAACTTAGGTGTACCCTGATACAGATGGCTGTGTGAGGTCATTCAAGTTACTCATCAGTGCTTCTGAATAAGATGATAAAGGCACACTAATCCAGAAAATACAGTAGTCCTTGATTTAAGCATACTTACCTTGTGTTTACCATTCCTTAGGTTAGTTCAGAATATCTTCAAGTAAGTGTTATAACTTCAAAAGCATAAGAAAGTTCTTTGGTTGGAATGTAACTGACAGAGAAGTCAGTTTATATTGCATGTTTAATTAGTTATATTTTTTAATATTCTGTTGGAGACTTGATTTGAGTATGCTTAGGAAAGAGCTATTTAGTAGATACTTTTATTATGACAAGCTGACTCCGCAAGAAAGACGTTTTCACTACATGTTGAGCGTGTTGTATGTTTCTAAATTAACCATTGTAAATCTTAATCATCAAAAGCTAAATATAATTTTACAGAATGAATGTTCAAGTTCTCCATCAGTAATAAGCATCATAGGCAGCCAATAAAGTTTTTTTGCCTTTATTTAATGTGATGAATGTGGATTCCCTTGTTGTGTGTAAAGATGATTTGTTTTGATCGTTTTGTTCCTTAAATTTCTATTTCTTTTACAGTGGGAGCCACCCGAAATAGCCGTGGCCATGTGAATGCCGTGCGGATCCCGTGCTGCTTCCCTTTGGACCCCGTGGTCCCCCCTCCCTCTCCTGCCAGGGAGGTGTGTCAAGATTTCGCAATAAACACGCCCATTTAAGCACTATTTATTAATTTTCCTGGTGCCACCACTAGATGGCGCTTTGTTCTAAAGAACACATTAACACAAGCCAACAATTTAGCTGCTGAGTTAATCACTTGATTTTAACAAATATGAACACGAAGTGCTTCGGCCTGTTTATAAAAATAATAATCACGTTGTTTTTTGCTGTATGTGTCCAGCATTTAAAATTATTTCATCCATTATTTGACCATGGATGGAAATCATAGCTGGAATGTGATTGTGAATTTATGACTGAAATAAAGCTGTTTATCGGCGTGTGTGAACCCGCGGCTCGTACTTTCACAGACATACTCCCCCAGAAGATCATCGCGTCTCGCAATAACAGATTAAAACAAGGAAAGAAGATGTGCTGAGCTGAAATATATTTGGCGTACATGTCTAAATATTCTTTTTTATTTATGGACAGGAGTATTACGAAGTGAAGACCTGTGTTCAGTTGTTCCCCGCACGGTGTATCTGCACGGTGTGTGCTTGTGCGCATCTGATAGTGTTAACTAACTACCTGATTTGTGAATAGGTCAACATATCTTCGTTAAAACGTAAAAATGTGTCGACATTGAACATCAAAAGACCTGAATGAACAAAGAAATATTTTTTTAGTAAATATTCGAAGTGCTTCGGGCTTTTTATAATAATAAACAATGTTTTTTGCTGTTTGTGTCCAGGATTTCATCCATTATTTGACGGCTGGAAATAATAGCTGGAATGTGATTGTGAATTTATGACTGAAATAAAGCTGTTCATCGGCGTGCGTGATAAGTGATTAATGACCTATCAGATTTTTGATGGGGGAGCATTAAGCATGGTTAAATGACAAAAGAAATACTGATGCGTATGGGCAGCTATTTGTTCCAGATATTATGCGCCATTAATTAAGTTGGGTTCTTTCAACCTGCCGGCGCGCAACTGTGTTAAAGCCAGCTCAGGCAAACCTGACGAATGCAGGAGCACACACACACCTGTGGCACTTTAACCGTTAGTGCATCTTGTAAATAGCTGATTAAACCTACAACAACTGTGTTCTCTCTCTCACGCACGCACGCACACACAGCACATGAAGTCGTGTAAAACCAAATGAAACTAGGGCAGAAAATATAAGCAGTGAAAAACACAGTAGTATACTGTAGGTCATCCCTGTCCTGCGATAATAGCTAGGCGCTAAACCTCTGGAACCTTTTAGTAGTTTTAGTATTGTTCTCAAGTTTGAATGTTTATGGGGATTAATGAGAACGTTATGCAGGGATAAATGACTACTGTTCTGTTGTAATGATGCGGGTCGCGCGAGATGCAGATCCGCGCATGAACTGTTCAGAACGGGCAGATCCGCAGGCTGCTACCACAGCACAAAAAATACATAACTCTCTCTCTCATAGGTCCTCACTAAGCGCATAAGCCCAGAGAGAATCAAAAGTTTTATTTTTGATTCCAGAGCGGAGGAATTTTATTAATTTTGTGTTATCAATTTTCTTTTGTTTACTTTCAAGTTTCCTAATTAATAATCCCACGCCACCTCCAAACAGAAAGGTCTTCCCGTGCATATCATAATCACTCTCACACACTCTTATTTCGTTAAACCCCTCTCATGCCCTGAGTAAAAGCTCTTATCAGTAAAAATATCTCGTGGTGCGGCTCTCCATACCGCGCCGCGTAACATCCGTATGGGCAGATATTTGTTCCAGATATTATGCGCCATTAATCAATTTGTTATGCTAATTTTTGACTATCAACGAAAAAAAACAATCAAAAATATAACGGAAAACATACTCAAGCAGAAGTTACATTTTGAGCTTTACTTCGCAGCAAAATATTATCTATCAGTGTATTAAACGGAACTAGATAAAATACACCGTAATGCAAAATACATAGCCTGCATTTATATTCCGTATCTACAGCTATCAGTATAGATAAATTACACGTGTTACCGTGTCTTTAAGGATTATTAAGGATGTCTTGGAAAATATTGCAATAACTAATTTTATTTAAAGTTTATTTTATTTATCTAAGAACTTAATTAATTTGAAATAGCATAAGCATCATGTGTTGTGTATTGAGTGATTTAAAAAAAATCTGGGCGTCGTTAACTGCGTCATCGCAGGGGATCACATTCCATACACGGATCGTGCACGGACTTGTCATGGTTCGCTATGGGACCCGCCATGTTCCAGGCGGCTATTTCGTGTGGCTCCTACTGTATGCCACTCTTCAGAGAATCGTAGACCGTATTGAATTGAATACTTAAAAGTTACTTATTATGCCATCTGCGTTACTGTAGCTAATGTCCAACAGACCGTGTATTCTGAGTAAATAAGCTGGCATCCTGTAGAGTAAAAACTACTAAATCGTGAAATGTGGGAAGACGCTGAGCCTTATATTGCACACGCACCGTCATCTTGTTCTGAAGGACAACGATTAAGTATTGGCACATTATATACATTATGCTCATTCGTGTTGGGAGGGAAGTTGGAGCATGCTCAAATTTTGGCTGCCCTCTCCTGACAATAAAACCTTCGTAATTTCCTGGTAACAATTCTTAAGCATAGTTACCGAGTTATCAATTTTTAAGCACGCTTATGGAGTTATCTTTTTTATGTCCTCCTAACCTGTTCAGCAGCTAAAAATCCTTGTATTAAATGTGGATAGAAGTAAATGTGAACAATGTGTTAACTCTTGCCATTACTGTTGGCATAAACAAATGCACTCATTTCTCAATTTATAAATCTGCCTGCAAATTTAGTGCCAACCTAGTAGCAAAATCAAATAAGCCTGTAGAAGTCCACTACAAGGTTGTTGTTAACCAATTTACCACTTTGAGCATGTCATAATATTCATTGAAAAATAGGGGTGCTCCGATTGATCAGTCGCCGATCATAATCGGCTGATAATTGCTTTGGAAAGTTTGATCAGATGACGCAAAACTCACGAGAATTTTTTTGCACGCTGCTAAAATGGCTTCACTGGTCTGGCAGTTCTACGTGTTGTGTGAAAAACATTAGCAATCTGCAACCAATTCCACAAGGCGGAAGCATCCAAAGAATTTTAGCACCACGAACCTCATCAGACATTTGAAGGTTAGTCACGTAAAGGAACATGAGCAGTTTTCAAAGTTGGCTAGCACTAAGAGAGAGGGATTGGTCAGCAACTCGCACACCACCACTCACTCAGCTGTCAGTAATACCCCTTTCACCTACGCTCAGTGTACGGGTCAACATGAATCACCGCAAGTTTTGGCGTTGTGATTACGTTTCCATCTATCTGCATGAAAAATTAAACATGTCGATGCTTGCGAACCTTACAGAACTTCCGGCGACTCACGTCCTACTTGTCTGTTATTTTATTTAATTTTATACAATCTACAGGTAAGTTGTATTTGTCAAGCTCTAACCTTTTCCCAATTACTAACCAAGCACAGGCTTGTTTGCTATGTTTTAAGTTGACGTGTTGCACATGTTGCTTGCCAATAAATACAGTCAATTCATGATATTCCTCTTCTTGTAATTTCAATACTTAATTTACATTGTTGCTGGATATAGTTTAATAAATAATGCTACATGATAAGGCTTCAAGTAGACCCTGTAATTGGTATCGGCCGATACAGCTTCTAGTGATCGGAGCACCCCTACTGAAAAAAGTTTTAAGTTGTAATCAACGGTGGATAAGTAAACCTGGTCTATGATAGCCCAGTGATGACCACAAGATGGTACCCAAAGAAATGCACTATCCAGTCACCCAAAAGAGAATGGCAGTCCTCACCATCTGGCAGACTTAGAAACTGGCAATAACACATCATTACTTCCTCTTTACTGGAGCCATTGTAGAAAGTTTTTTAAAGCTTGTCTTAATATATATAGGCACATAGAAATATAAGGAAAATATTACAAGTCTAGCCTGATAACAGCATTATATACTGTAGATATGATCAAATTATGTAATTCAAGGACAATAGAATATCATTTGCAAAATAAATTTTTTTTTTCATTTCAATATGCCATTTTATATTTGCCTAACAATAAACACATTAAAGAGGCTGTAGAATAGCAGAAGGCATATATTCAAGCTTCAACAAACAATATTATAAAATTGATCCATGATCTAAAATATTCAAGAGCTATAAAACCTAATACAAACCCTTGTTAAAAATTACCTCCAAAGCACTGTAGAGTGACATAGTCTCCTTTTCTTTTTCTTCCTTTGTGTTTTCAAGCGTCTCCAGTTGCCTTTGAAGGATGCAGTTAGCCAGCTCCAACTGCTGTTCTTTGTATTTCAATTCCTGATACTGTTGCTCTAATTTGGTCTAAGGGGTGGGGGGAGACAAAAAGGCTTAGAATAAAAGCATATCCCGTCACAATAATTTTAAGTACAACTGTTTTAAATGTAATTATGCTGCAAAAACACAGTAGGGAACAAAAAAAATTAACAGAAAAAAAATTCTAATGATTTGTGGCTATAAAGTTAAAGTTTAACATTTTGGAGTGTATGATTATTTTTCTTATGAAGGTCTGAATATTTTTGTTTTGATTTCCCAAAGTTTGTCAATTATTTGTAACAATATATTACAAATTAACTACATTTTAACTGCTCTCTCATAGGCAATGAGAATTCTGATATGCCAAATAGTAAAGCTTCTTCATACAACATACAATATCACAGCTGCTTCTGTATCATTTATTTTTAATAAATGTCTATTACATTATTTAATAGTTGTACAGTACTCATCTATTTTTAATCTAGTTTCTTTTTATTGTACCCTGTTGACAAACTTGTAACAGTAATCAATAATCAATTGACAATCTCAAGTGTAACGTATAAGTATCCAACTAAATACTTTCTTAAATGCGGATGACCGGGATCATTTTGAATTACCAATTTAACTCTGCATTTTTTCTGCCTAATTAAATTTTTTTTTTTACTTCTACACATATGTAGCTATGTTTCATGGTAATCTTTGGAATCTTTTACAAAAAAACAAAAATAGAATTATTATTACTACACCATGTTTTTAATAAAACACATTAAATCATGCAGTCTATGTAAAGGAACTGAAATATATACAGATCACAGAAATGAAAAAAAGAAAGAAATTAAATAAGATTTCCCCCATAGCTCAAAAATACTAACACATAATTGCCTTTCAGGAACCATCATGGCAAACGTTTTGCACTTATTGCTGAAAAAAGGTCAAGTCTGGCCATAATAGAAAGGTATCAGAACAGCAAGTACGTTACATCTTGCTGTGTATGGGGCACAGTAAAAGACGGTAATTCCACCACCTCGGTGGCAGAACAGAAAACAGTCTAGATGCACGTCTTCCTCGATTGCTGAAAGATGGTACAAATAGTACAGATAGGTACAGATAGTCAGTGGAGGGAGTAGAGAAGTGGTTGTGGGAGAAATTGGGAAAATTTTAAAAACAAGCAGTGCAGCTGCATTCTGCAAAAGAAATGGTGCACAGAGAGCGGACCTGCCAGGAATGAGTTGCAGTAGTCTTGAAATGGCACAACAAGCATTTGAGAAGTCTGTATGGAGAGAAATGGACAAATTCTTATGAGCCATCCATCTTCAACCACTTATCCAAAATCCGCTCAGACCGGGTAGCAGTTTCAGCTGGTAACCTCAAACTCACCTTTTGGGAGGATCCCAAGGCGTTCTCACCAATGTGTAGATGTACTATAATCTCTCCACCTAGTTTTTAGTCTGCCCCAAGGCCTCCCTCCAACTGGATATGCCAAGAACACCTCGCTAGGGAGGCGTCCTGGTGAAATCCTTGCTAGATGCCCAAACCACCCCAACTGGGCACAGGTGGTGCCGATTCTCATCCCCACCATTTCACACTCCGCTACAAACCGATCCAGCAAGTGCTGCAGGTCACAGACTGATGATATCAGGACCACATCACCTGCAAAAACCAGCGACGCAATCCTCAGCCTCAAATCCTCAATCCTCAAACTGGATATTCTCCACCACGGCTCCACCTTGATATTCTGTCCATGAAAATCACAAGCAGGATTGCTGATAGAGTACAGCCCTGGCGGAGGCCAGCATCCACTGGAAACAAGTCTTTCTTTTTTTTCCCCCCGATTTTGTCCCTAATTTAGTCATGTCCAATTCCTCCCTGTCACTAGGGGGCTCCACATTAAGGCTACTACCACTCAGCCGGGAGGACAAAGATTATCACGCGTTTCCTCCAAACCACGTAATGCCAGCTGACCGCATCTTTTCGAACCGCTTGCTCACGAACCGTTGGGGGCGGCGTAACACACTCGGGAGGACAGCGCTATCTGCTCCTTCTGCTTTCGTGAGCTCACGGACGCCCCTGATTGGCTGTAGAGCCGTGATTAATGTGGGAGCACTAAGTACCTCTCATCCCTCCCCTCAGAGAGCTCGGCCAATCAGCTCTTTCTAGACCTCCGGCTGTGAGAGGTAACAGCATCACCCGGGGATCGAACTCTCAATCTCCAAATGATGGCACTTTACCACTGCGGCACTCGGAGGCCCAGAAACAAGTCTAACTTATTGCAGAGAACCCAATCAAAGCTCTTACTTTGGGCGTGAAGGGATTGGATGGCCCCCTGACCCCATACCTCTGCAGGACCTCCCATAGAAAATCTCAGGGGACCCAATCATATGCCTTCTCCAAATCCACAAAACACGTGTAGACTGGATGGGCATATTCTTAAGTCCCCTACAGAATTCCTACAAGAGTAAAAAGCTGGTCTGTTGTTTCACGACCAGGATGGAATGCACATTGTTCCTTTTCAATCTGGGATTTGACAAATTTGCCAAAGCCGCCTTTCCAGCACCTTAGAATACGCTTTCCCAGGGCGTCTGAGTAGGGTGATGTCCCTTTAGTTGGCACACACTCTCTGCCACAGTCTGCCACTCCTTTCGAAGAGTCTGTCAAACAAGACAGCCCCTCAACAAATTAAACATTTTTATTAAAAAATTTTATTTGTCACATACATTGTCATACACAGTACGATATGCAGATATATATGGTTCACCGTCCCTCAAGCCTGTCAGTACCTTGCAACTGGGATAACGTATTCCTGAAGGCCTCCTTTTTCAGTAGCATAGCTTCTCTGACCACAGGTATCCACCACGCTGTTCGAGGAATACCGCTCGTTAAGGCACCCAGGAACTTAAGACCACAGCACATAGATGCACCTTCAGCAATAGAAGCTTTGAATATTGACCACTGTGATTCAATGAATTCATTGACTTCTCTGATTCTGTTTCACTGAGGCTTCCCCTAGACATTCCCAGTTCACCTGCTTTACTTGTTTGGGCTTAGCAGGCCTTTCCAGTGACCTTCCCCCTGACCCAACTGACTACCAGATGATCAGTTGAAGACTCCGCCCATCTCTCCACCCGAGTGTCCAAGACATATGGCCTTAGGTCCGATGAAAAGATCACAAAATCACTCAATGTCCTTCAACCTAGAGTCCTATGGTAACAAGTACACGTATAAGCATCCTTCTGCTCGAACAGGTTATCCGTTATGGACAATCCATGACTAGCACAGAAATCCAGTAACAAAACACCACTTGAGTTTAGGCCGGGAGGCCGTTCCTTCGAATCAAGCCCCTCCCAGTGTCTCCGTCATTACCCACAGTGCCAGCAGCACTATGGAATCCCCTACTAGGGTCCAATGCAAGACTCCATTTAGAGACTCCAAGAAGGCCGAATACTCTGAACTGCTGTTCGGTGCATAAGCACAGACAACAGTGATGCTTCCAGCTCTTCCCTTTAGAAGGCAGTTTTAGCAGAAGTCACTTCACATGAGAATTTAGACAGAAAGGCAAGGTAAGAGAAGTTCTGCATCAAGCCACGATTTCTTCCACATCTCTGCAGTTCTTAATTCTCTTCTTTTGTTGTGCAATACCTTGGATAGCCAAGGAGCAGGACAAACAAAATCCTTGGTTTAGAAGACAAAGGGAATAGAAGCATGGAGGAGGAAAGAGAGAAAAGTATTGTTGACTATCTCTAATGGAAAAGAAAAGGAGTATGGATCTGGGAGAAAGGAAAGCGTACAGGGAGAAACAGAGAAAGGGAATAAAGTGGAGGTTTCTGCTGGTAGAAGTAAAAATGTTGATGGTTGGCTTTAGGTAAGATTGGAAGGGTGAAGATGAAGGACACCAGGTAATGGTCAGATTTATGAGGAGGAAGCCAGGGCAACTGTTTAATGTTGTTGCCAAATAGTTAAGGAAGGGGAGGGGGAAAAACGGATTGGAGCATATCAGAGGGTTGCAGTCATTCAGGAAGACCACGTGAACATTACAGGAAGTCAGCTGGGTTACTGCGACATCCTTCAAACATTCGTGAGCTCCCTCAATGCGATCTACCCATATATGGCCCATTTAATGAGCTCCAGGGATGCATACTGAGAAAACATTCTATCTTAATGGTATCAAAGCACTATTAAATCGCTGGGATAAATGCATTAGTGTAGCAGGAAAGTATATACATTTTTTTCTTATCCTGCACAATCAGAAGTTCCAGTATTACTTGAATGCCTATACCGTCTTTCTAAAACATTTTTAATTAAATTTTTACGTAAATTGTAGGTTACTATCACATCAAGGGTGGAAAGAAATCAGACATGATTCAAGTTGATTTAATGTTTTATGGTAACCTGCAATTTTAACAGGGGTGTGTAGACTATTTAAATCCACTGTATCTATTGTACATTACACCAACCTATAGATGCAGCCATCCTAAATTGCTGTCTGGACCTTTTGATGTGAAGAGTACTTTATGGAGCACCCTGGACCACTTTGATTTCTTGAAGCACCTACCATGATAGTCAAGTTGCTAAACAAGAAATCATAGTTTCACATAAAGGTTATAAAAATAAATCTCAATTTTAAATTACACAGGTGTGTTTAACAAGGTTTCCCATTTGGTAGAGCTCTAATTAAAACAGGTTAAGGAATACAAAGAGTTCAGTGTCTTTAAAATAAATAAAAAAATATATAAGCTTCTGTTAAGAACTGCCTTTAAAAAAAATAAAGAAAGGGAAGGAACTTCCAGGGCTAAGACTATCAAGACATTCTGGATGGGCAGCAGTGCCAATTTGCCATTAAATGTACTAATAACAGAAAAATAATAGGACTAATCTTAAAAACACAGATGCTTCAACCAAACAACTGTGTGCACGCACCTGCTGAGGTAGTTTTCAAACAGATCAAAAATGAATGGACTTTTTACATAATATTAAAATCAAGACAATCTAAAGCTGCCAGGCTCTGTCACTCATCAAAATAAATCTCCAAATAAATCAGACAAAAAAAAAGCAAGACGACCCATTTTATGCATACAGTAGTCTCGCAAAGCGTGATTTTGGTAAGGAATGATCTTTCCTTGAAATAGTAGAGGAAGTATGGATTTTAGGAGAATTTTGACAATGACAAGGATGACTAGCACTGTCGCCTTGCATATCCAGGTCCTGGGTTTGTTTCCTGTGTCGGGTCTGTATGGTGATCGTAGGTTTTCTCTGGGTTCTCTAGTTTTCTCCCACAGCCCAAAGACATGCAGATTAAGCTAACTGGCATTCCCAAATTGCCTGTAGCGTGTAAATCTGAATGTTGACCAGAGGTCCTACCACAGTCGTACAAAATGGGAATAAATACAATGGTCACCATTGGCCTGCATGGTCCCTAGTTGGACTACAAAGGTTCCTAGATGGATAGATAAGACTTTACAGTGTTTTGACTCTCCCATCGTGAATATCTCGAAATTTACTTTATTTGAAGGATGTCATAATGCCACGGTTATTGTATGCTGTAAATAAAGACAAAGGCAATCAAAAAATAAAGTGTGCACATTAAACTAAAGCATTTTATTTTAAAGTATTTAAAAGCTACATCCCCAACATTGACATTAAATGTGTGAAATTACCATGGTGTTGAAAAGATTGACTGGTGGCAAAACTGGTTACCTTTACACATGCTTTAGTTTCTTTTAACAGCTGTGAAAACAAGTATTACTTAATCAGAAAATAGGCAGAGAATGTTAAAATTACCCAAGCCCACAACATATTTCTCATGTCTAGAGCTTTAACTGAACAGATTATAGTCAATGATCACTCCAATGAAGTTCGGAGCCCAACATGACACCTGGGAGCATCGCCAATTTGCTCCCTAAGATGCAAGGAATTTAAACTTGGCACCACTCAGTAACCCGTGCGCAATCAGCAAGGACACTGGCCAACAGATTTTTATCATCAAAATCAAATTTATCACTATTACAACACTTATTGATTCTTTAGTGGTATTAGCAGTATGTGTGTGCATTTGCATGTCTATTCAACTTGAAATTTAATACCTTGAATTTTTACTTTTCAAATTGCACTCATTAAGGTGGTCTATAGAACGTTACCGTGGATTTTTCCAGGTCCATCTTCTGGATTTGTAGCTCCAAGATCTCTGAAGTAGTTGTTTCATGGGTACATTCCAACATTTTGCGAAGCTCTTCACTTTTGCTGGTTAAAGCTTGAGACTGCAACTCCAATTTATGTTTCAGCTGTTTCTCAAGAAGCTGAGCCTCATCCAATTCCCCCCTCAATTTATCCACCTACGGAGAATTTATATAAAGACATCATGTACAATGCAAGTCCAAAAGAAATTCTAGACCTATAAAAAGAATATTAAAAACATATTTTGCCATATCAGACATTATAACATTATTGCCCCTTTCTCTTCATATTATGTAATGTAGTGATTAATAAACTAGACTTTGGAAGGGAAATAGGTTATGGTTTATTTAAATTTACTACTAATCATGTTCATTTATTTAGATTAATAATAAAATTACATGGTTGGGGATCATAACTTTAATACTACAATAGACTCAAAGGTGAATTCTGTTGGCTACACACAGTCAACATTATGGAATCTTGTTACATAATGGAACAAGCTATATGACTGCAAACACTTTGGGGCTGCTTGATCACATGAACAGTAATTATTACTTATGAGCGCTTTCTGATTATGATTTTTTTATTTTTTTTTATTTATTTAAATTTTTTTATGTAGGGAGGCCAAAATTCTTGTTATTATCATCCTGATCATCTGAAGACTCGTATTGAACAATCTCTGTTAAGCAAGGTCTCACCAATTGCCTCTAATATTATTGTCATCATGCTAAGTATTATGAATATATAAAGAGACAAATTGACAGACACACAGCTAGGAACTCAAAATAGGACCTTTTGCATGTATCTGTACTTTGTAATATGGGCTTTGGGTATCTACTTGTAGGTATTTCTTCTCAAAAATTATTATAGGGGGAAAAAAGTTTGAAGAGAGTAAATAATACACTTGTTCATGTTTACTAGACCCACAGCTGAGTTCAGAACATAAAATTGCTAACAATAATAAAAATGTGAATGATCATGTCATTTATTAGAACTGACCATTTAGAATTAAATGTGCCAATGATTGTACTCTGGAAAATAGTCGTTAGTCCTAATAGCACAATTTCTAAATAAAAGCATTTACAAGAAAACATTCACATTCACTGTACCTTCAATTACCCCCGACCCTCAAAAATCTTTAAATAAAAATACAGCAGAAAAATGCTAAAGATTAAATACTAAGAGATATTCTAACATTGCAAAAGCACCAGTAACAAGGGAGCAGTACAATTTAGTATCTTTTTGAGTAAAGTTTTGATGAAAAACTTGCCAGCTTTCTAATGTTTATTACATTTTCTGCATGAACAGATGTTTCTGTTGTCTATAAAAAGATTCAAAATAAAGTTAAACTAGCATGAGCAAATTAGCCTGATAATCACTTAAAACTGTTCTATTAAGCATAAAAGTATGTTCCTACACTGGTCAATTGTACGTGTCTAATTTATCTGAAAATTACTGAAATCACACAACAGGCAGACAACCAATTTATATTTAAATGCACATATCTGAAATCAAACGAGAACATTTTAATGAGTATTTTGGCACTGACAGTTATGAGCCCATGCTCACTGTACAGTGATTGTTACTCAACTGTGGTTCAACTGTGAATTCTAGATAATGTTTCATATTATTCAATAACTTTTTGTGCAGGGGGCTGTATTTTTGCCTTCAGTCCTTGAGTTTGAGACCTGTGATCTAGACATGTTTCGGCACAGAATAAATACATAGAAAACTAAAAAAATCTAAGTTTAAAAATAAGTATAAACCTTCTGAGTAGGTAGCTTCTAAGAAAGTTTCAAGGATGCGGAACAAAAATATTTAGTAATGGAATGTTGAAAGTGGCCTGTAGTGAAAGTGAACTTACGTTTACTGAATCCGTACTTAAGAAGAGACACATTTTAAAGTTATATTCTGACCTTGTTCTTGAATTCTGCACATTCCACTGCATGGTTCCTCTGCAACTTTGTTTGCTGCTGATCCAACATTAGTTTCTGTTGGTTCTTAACAACATCAAATTCTGAATTAAGGCTGTCCAGCATGCGACTCTTCAGTCCCACTTCTCTCTGCAATGAATATTTTTCTTGCTCCAAGCCCTGTTAACATTACATTAACTTTATTATTAGGTTAAATCAATTTATGGAAAACGATCAGACAGAACTTGTCAAAAAGATAAAAAACCTAATGGTCTTTCTGATTTACATAAGTACATGTGTGTGTGTGTGTGTGTGTGTGTGTGTGTGTGTGTGTGTGTGTGTGTGTGTGTGTGTGTGTGTGTGTGTGTGTAGGCAGTATTATAATGTGGAGTTTGTTACATCCTTGATGTATTATAATTTTTTCTAAATGTTATTCTTCGTATTACCTGCCCTCTTGTGTGGGTCTCTCTCTGTTACATTTGCCTCTACTTTGGAGAGGAGTGCTGATCGGAGGATTGGTCAGTGATGTGTGCCTTATATTGCTATTGGACAAACACTTCCTTAACCTGTATTTAAATACAGTCCCATCCACTGCTTGGCTTATTGTGTTTTTCTATATTCGCATTGGACATTGTGTATTGACTTTTGGAGCCCATTTCAACTTCGTTATTGCCACTCTGAGTAAGAAGAAATCAATTTGTATCATTTGTAATTATCTGGTCTGTACATAGTGCTAAGTAGGGCGTCAACGACCTTTTTGCCCCCACCACCCATTACAAAATTTTTAATATTTTATTATATTTACTTAAGACCAATTAAAAATAATTATAACAAATAAAATTAACACAAACATAGAACTACTGAAAAGTATAAACATGTACAGCACGCAACACAGTTAAACCTTGGATTGCAAGCATAATTTGTTCCAGAAGCATAGTTGTACATCAAAACACTCCTATACAGTAAATTTCCCCATGAGAAATAACGGAATCTACAATAATTTGTTCCAGAGCCCAAAAAATATTAATATAAAAATAACTATTATAAAATATAAAGTAAAGATTTACCTGCATTTACCTTTAAAAAGAACCGGCGTTAGACGAGGAAAGAAGCAGGAGCAGGGGGACTACTGTATAGGATGACTTTCTCTCACACACAGACGAACAGAATCACTCCCCTAAACGGATTCATCTCCTGCACGGTCATAGCCTTTTTTTCCCCATGGGGGCCGTTTTTTTTTTTTTCAGTACATTTACTATGTTAAGAACAGTCACTACACTTGGACACAAAATTAAATTTAAAAAATGCTTTACTTGATGTTATAAGTAAACAGTAAACGCGCCCACGGATGTTGACACTCGACAGGCAAAGCTTTATACTATAGTACTCGTCAATATCTCACTCATTTAACAAGCTAAAATTTATTTTAAAATTTTGCTTGACTTGCAAAATGTTTGGTACAAGGTTCCAAAGTATGTATGCATGCATGTATGTACAGATGTAACCACTCAAAACTACCAGGGTCGGGCAACCGCTGTGTGAATGGCGTATGGCTGCCGTGATCCCTTCTCCCGCTCCTGCCAGAAAGGCGGGTCAAGATTTCACAGTAAACACGGCCAGTGAAGCACTATTTATTCATTTACCAACTGCCACCACTAGACAGACATCTGTTTACCACGTCTGGAGTTACAGCTTACTTTCAGTGTCTCAAACTCACAATGTCACTCTTTCCCTCAAAAAGACGCTAAAGCGTCGGAAATACTATTAACTTCACTATTACAGAGGCTGCACTACCTGAGAAACTGATTAATAAAGAGTTTTGAGAGCTCAGGATATTTTTATAAGAAGGAGTGTTTGTGTCCTCTGAAAATGACTGCAATCTGACAGTGTTCTCTGGATTTGGATAAATTCAGCATTTATTTATTTTTGGGTAAGAGTTAATTTGCAGGTTATTTCTGTGACTGGAATACAATGTCAGGCAGTCCACGAGAGACACAAGCTTGGGTTAGGTTTACCAGAGCTAGCGAGCTAAACACTCATAACCATGTCTATCTTTTCCCCCACTCTGGCCGTGACTTGTACAAATTAGCGTGAGCACTTTGGTTAACCAAAGTTGGATAAAAACCCTGAAGTATTTAACAGTTAGTAGAAGTAGGGCCGCTTCAGTACTCAGTAAGTTATAGTTTGGCTTCAGAGTTGCACTAATGCTCATATACGAGTGTTATATCACTTAACTTATTTGTATGAAACTGCATTAAGTAAATTTCAGTTAATTTAATGCAGACGTTAATACAGACAGAGGCAAACTGTAACAAAGTTCAGCAGTTTATTTACATTCAGCAGTGGCAGTTTATTTACATTCCAGACTTCATAAAACAGTATTTTACACCATCTGGTGGTATATAGGCTTATTAATGTCCTTTATTTTTTCATCAAAAATAGATATTCTGTCAATGTTATTTATATTTGTCATTAGTAAGTTCTCTTGTTCTCTTTAACCACGGCTCTGCAGTGGAGGATTGGCTCAGAGGGGTGACAGCTGGCCTTTTGGAGCTACTGGAGGAGCATGAATCTTTGATTGTTTTTAAAAATTGAGACTTTAATTAAAAAAAAAAAAAAAAAAAAGATAGGGGCTTATAAGCAGCTGGTGTTATCCAGGTATTTTACTGACCTTTAAGCAAAATACAACTTCTATTCACCTGTTTTATACAAATTACTGTTTTTACTTTTTTTTACTCTTTCGACTCGCCAGGGCACAAATGCGTTTGTGTTAAAGCCAACTGATAAATCCAGGAGCACACACAGCTATACCTCTCTATTCACAAACACACACTCACATGTGGCACTTTAACCGTTTTTGTCTGTACTTTTTGTCCTTAATTGAAATGCATCAATACAATAATAATTTAAATGATTACACGAGTGCAGAAGGATCTGAAGAGGCTCGTCTCTGTTAGTCCAAGACTTTCATGTTCACAGTAAATGGTCCATTATCATTGTTTATTTTGCTGAACAGGGCGTGGTTTTAAAAAACAAACCAGGAAGTAAGAGTTTTGATGCATTACAGTACTGTGTATTAACAAGTGCCCTAACAAATATAACTACAGTGTACAGTACAAACGTAGTTTTTCACTACATTTGAACGTACTTCATTCTTAGTACGTTATGAAGTCTGGTGATTAAAATGATGTGTGTGTGTGTGTGTGTGTGTGTGTGTGTGTGTGTGTAACCCCTAACCTACGCGAAGAATACCTCATTTACAAGACAAAAGACGGTCAGAGGTGTGAATGCAAATCTCTGCTTTCCTCGGAGGTGTGTGTGTTTTAGGTTCTTTGGGATGCATTCCTAAATTCAATCTGTCTGAATCTGTATAAACGGCAAGTTGGGAAAATCATGTTTGAGAAAACTACACATTTTGTATCTGCAAAGTTAAGTTTGGAAGCGAAACAGAGTTTTTACCCCTCCTCAGGATCTCTCTGATAATTTTGATTCATGCATATTTCCTCACACATTTCATTCTCATTTCTCTAATTGTCTTTTAATTTTGTAAAGCTGTCTTGCAATAGTAGTCGTTATTAAAAGCGATATATAAATAAGTCTGATATTACTAAACAAATCCTGGAGCCTGTGTGTGTGTGTGTGTGTGTGTGTGTGTGTGTGTGTGTGTGTGTGTGTGTGTGTGTGTTTCTATAACATGCGTCGTAAGAGCATAGGAGCGTTATATGAATAAAAATTTTGTATATATTTTTTAAACGTTCAAATAAAACGTGATTTTTAAAGTATATAATTTGTTATTTCATCTGATTACAGCATTGGCTGATTTTGCGATTGAGACCCAGGAGTTTCATTTAAAAAAAAAAAAAATTTAGTAGTAGTAAACTAGGCTTTAGTAACCTTGGACAAATCACAATATAAGCTCCCTCTCTCACACATACATGAACACACAAATAGCACATGAAATCGCATAAAACCAAATTAAACTAGAGCAAAAAATATAAGCAATGAAAAATACAGTAGTATACTGTAGGCATTGGCTGATTTTGTGATGATTGAGACCCATGGGTTTAATTTACATTACATTTATTATTATTAATAGCAGTGGTAGTATCAGTAATCCACAATATAAGCTCTCTCTCCCTCTCACACACAGACCATGAAACTGCGTAAAACCAAATGAAACTAGTGCAAAAATATAAGCAGTAAAATATAAACGTAGTATACTGTAGGTGATCCCTGTCCTACTATAACAGGCGTTAACCCTCTGGAGCTTTAGTTGTTTTAGGATTGTTTTCAAATATGAATGTTTATTTGGATTTAATCTGTCTCTGCTGCCACATCTATTCACAGGTGTGATAAGTGATTAATGCCCCAACATATTCTTGGTGGGGGAGGGTTATGCATAGTTAAATGACAAAAGAAATACTTATTCGTATGTGCAGATGTATGTCCAGATATTATGCGCCATTAATCGCTTTTGTTATGGCAATTTTTGACTATCAGCGAAAAAACATCAACAAAAACATTAAAAATATAAGGAAAACAAACCCAAGCAGAAGTTACACTTTGAGCTTTACTTTGCAGCAAAATATTATCTACCAGCATATTAAACATAATTGCCTGCCGAACACGAAGTTCAAAACCAGTCACAAAAGCACTTTTTTCAGCAAGAAAAAAGTTGGTGTTTTTAAACAAAATTCTTAATTGTTTCTAGGTCGTCTGCAATCGTCTCTAAACTATCCATGCTATTTTATATACGGGGACAAAGCCAACTAGCTCCTAACACAAGGCTGAATTTCAAATTGCTTTCCAACCCTTTACCAAGGGCACTACTTAGTGTGTGGAACAAGGGACTGTACTCTATTCATCTAATTTATTTGGGATTCAACCCAGGAATACGAAAAATACCAGAGATATTATATAACAGTAAATGCACCACTTGGCTGGATTATACAGTATTGCAACCATCTTATTAGAAAGCAGATGGGGGCGTTTATGGGGCAGGGCATCGTTAACTGCATCACCGCTGGGGATCACGTTCCATGCACGGACAATGCAAGGAATTGTCACGGATAGTGCAAGGTCCTTTCACGGAACAGCCGTTTGAAATGGCTTCATCTGTGTATACACAGTTGGACAATGAAACTGAAACGCCCGGTTTTAGACCACAATAATTCATTAATATGGTGTAGGCCCTCCTTTTGCGGCCAATACAGCATAAACTTTGGAGGAAAACGTTTTCTGACTCACTCCTCCAAAACACCCCAAAGTAGCTCAATAATATTTAGATCTAGTGACTGTGCAGGCCCTGATAGATGTTCAACTTCACTTTCATGTTCATCAAACCACTCTGTCACCAGTCTTGATGTGTGTATTGGTGCATACATACTGATACACAGCACCGCCTTCAGGATACAATGTTTGAGCCACTGGGTGCACATGGTCCTCCAGAATGATTCGGGAGTCCTTGGCAGTGACGCACCCATCTAGCAAAAATATTGGGCCTAGGAAATGCCATGATATTGCAGAACAAACCTTCACTGATCCACCCCCATGCTTTACTCTGGGCATGCAACAGTCTGGGTGGTAAGCTTCTTTGCGGCTTCTCCACACCACAACTCTAACGGATGTGGGAAAGACAGGGAAGGTGGCCTGAGAGAACAATACATGTTTCACATAGTCTACAGCCGAAGATTTTAGCTGCTGGCACCATTGAAACCGACATTTGGCATTGGATAGTCGATATATTGGACTATAGCAGCTCGGCCATGTACATTGACCCTGTGGATTCCCAACGAACAGTTTTGGTGGAAACGAGAGTTGAGGTTCACATTTTAATCTGCTTTGAGTTGGGCAGCTGTGGTTTTATGTTCTTTGGATACAATTCATGTTGGCACCCAGACATCCGAGTCCACAGTTAATCCTATTGTATGTGGTTCGTCCTACTTGGTAGTATGCTGACATTACCCTGGATGCCGTGGCTCTTGATACATCACAAAGACTTGCTGTCTTGGTCACAAATGCGCCAGTGAGACGCACACCAACAATTTGTCCCCTTTTGGAAAATCTGTATCGAACACTGCTTGAACACAAGCGGTATAGAGTTCCCACACCAAATATTGACCATTTATTGTTTGTTATTACTTATTGCTTTTTATAGTAGTTCTTTTAATGTAGAAATGTTTTCAAAAGTATCATTGCATATGGCTTTTGTTTGAATGTTTCCAAGATTTTTGCACAGTAGTGTAAATAAAACAGCTGTTAGGTTATATTATCTTATATGTTATATAACCTAAGGTAATATTCTTCTGTAATGTTATTCATTCATTTTAGTGTATTTTCGTAGGGAATGGTCTTGTATATAATAATGCAGACATAACTTGTATAACAAAATTTGTACTACAGATATGGCACCTAAGATTTTGCACAGTACTGTATATGGGTCATTCTAGAATTGCGGATACAGTTTGCGTCTCCCAGATAAACCTCCTGTTATTAAAATAAAAAATAAAAATAATTTTTATAAGTTTTAAATAATAAAACAAATTATATTAAGCTATCACTAAAGATAATGCTTTTATGAATATTTAGGGACATTTTGACCTGAAAATATTAGTTTAAAGACTCGAACTACACCCATTATTGACCGTCTTTGTCTCCTGATTCATACTTTCAACCTGAATTATCATGAAATAATAAGGTCTAACTTTAATCTTTTTTGTGTTTACTCTATTATGTTACATAAACAATTGGATCAAATATCTATTTTGTGTATCATATGTAATTTCGGTAATAAAAAATTTATTTTGTGTCTGTCTCTATGTTCTGGTCAACTCTGTTATCTTTGTTTCTAAAAATGCATAAAAATCTTTAAAGCATTCATAGAAAAAGCATGTCACTTCCTCTGGCGGAAAATTCTGGAAGGCATTGAGGTATGTCATCATTCTTCGCTCAATAATTTGTACCAAATGTTTAGGATACACCAATAGTATATTAATTATTTGTCAAATCTGTTAGTGATATTGTAGTGAATCTCTCATTCACTTTTTAAAAACTATCATGAAAATTCATAACATTCTGTTTGTAAATCATGTGGTATATAGTATGAAGTTAGCATATTGAGCTGGTTTAAAATGTCTAATGATAACATTGTTACACATTGTCAACTGAGTTAAATATTCATATTTAAGCATTTTACATCTTTTCTTAATAGATTCTGGGTCATTTTACTGTAAACGATTAATTAATTTATTTATTTATTGTATATCATTAGGAAGGAAGAAATTGTGATGATAGGTAAATGATGCTGTCAGCAAAAAGACAACGGCAATACAGGGCTTCCTGTAAAGAAGGCAGAAAATTTGAGAAAAGAGATGGCAGAAAAGGAATAATGCAGGGCAGACAAGCAGAGTAGCTGATTTGGGTGAAAGGGAGCAAAGGTACAAGCGCAGGTATTGCAGAGAGGCACAGCAGAGGTGCAGAGCAAAAAGGCAACAACATGTAGAGATGACACCACAAAGTCCTAAATCAGACCCTAAACCACAGCTATCCAGGTAACAAGAGGAATAATTGTACTTTATGTGTGGTAAGACATAGGGATATTGAGGAAAGTTAAGTTCTTTGTTAGGATTGTCAACATTATAGCAAGTGAAGACTGGAGCAACTCTGGAACTGTATTGACATTAGGGGCAATGTGCGTTTTTTGTTCTCATCCCACCATTACTCAAAATACAAGTCTTTTTTGCTCTAATGTTTATAAATACAAAAGTAAACATATGACTTCAAAGTAAATCTAAAATTATAGCAAACCGCCATTCCTTGAATTAAGAGCTCTGTGTTTTATATGCCCATAAAAACTTGCATAGTGCACATTTGAATAATAAATACTGATATTTCTTATTTATTTATTTTTTAGTAAAGAAAAGATATACATTTAAATAGGATAATTTAAAATTAACTTAAACTGATTTTTTTTCCCAAACAAAGGCAGTCAGGATGAAGAAATACGGAAAAACAAGTTATGCAGAGAAATTGAAAAATTAAAGATTTTGCTAAACAACCGCTGTCCGAAAAAACCAAAAACGCCCCTTAGAGACTGACTTGTGTGTCTGCTTTCGTGTTTTTAATCAAGGGGAATCAGATAGGAAGATATAAATGCTGGTCTATTAAAGTTGGTCTTTTAACTATGGGTGGTCAACTCTGTTATTGATATGAACTCTTATTATCAAGGTCAACTCTGTTTAAGGTTTTGCTTTAAAAAAAAATCGTTGTGTGTTTTATTGTTAGCAAATTGATTAGATGCTGATCAGCCTAACTAGTACTGTTACTACGTGAAAAATTACATAATTTCATAATTTTTTTAAGCTTTGCTTAAAGAAAATGCAAACGAGTGTGGCAATTTTTCAGTTAATTCTGTTGATGCTTTTACTCCCAAACAAAACCTTTAACTTATTAGGCCTAAAGTTGAATTAATGGATGAAAAAACACATGTTCTCTTGTTCTCAATTTAAAACCCGGGGAAGACCGGGTTTTAAATTGTCTCACATTTGAGAACTGTACATATTTGGCCCATTTTGTCTATAACGGAGTTGACAGATTTTTTTGTTAGTACATAGATTTTTAGAATAAATATTTTAAATCTTACAAGTTTAAGCTCAGCAAATATAGAAAATGTTAAATTTGAAGGGTGATCTGTGAAAAAAGTTTAACAAAAATAAAATCCTATTATATATCAAAATGTACATTATATATATTATAATTTCTACTTTCTTGAGTAGTCTTTACGCCGAGTACTTTACTCTTACTCTTACTCTTGGATGACTACATTTTTCTTCGACCCAAGTAAAATTATTTTGAAGTACAGCTACTCTTATTTTTTTTTTTTCCTTTCTTAATTTTTTTGCCTACTCTACCCACCTCTGGTTGTATGCCTCTATATTACTACAGACAATTTTTTTTTCTTTTGTTCACCATCGAAGGCTCTAAAAGCAGGAATGCAGTTTTTAATTGAAAATTTTCTTCTTTTCGAAAGTTTTTGCTAATATACATGTTTGCAGTTTTGAATCATTCGGTTTGATGTGTTATACAGTATTTGTGGAACGTTTTTTTCTCCTTATATTTTTCGTATTAGATTCCATATTTTACTTGGAGTATTTGCTGACAAGTTGGAAACAAATCCCTTCCAGCTTTCCTTTTTGACTTCATTTATGGGTCTTCTTGCTTGTGCTCTTCATTTTAAATTTGATAAGATTTGCTGTTGATGGGTGTCTGAAGTCCTTCAGGGGTTTTTTTTCCTCTCTTTTATAGCCTCTTTCCATCGATCATCAAATCATGGGATTCATTTAGATGTTTTATTTAGAGATGTTCTTGAGACTGTTGTCTTCGCTACAGGTGCAGTATAAAAGTTTCTGTAAAGTTCTGCATAGCATCTGGGCTATCTTGTGAGAATCCAGCAAATCTCTCATAGCAGAGAGATTGAAAATGATACCAGTTTGCCTTTTTAATTCGCCATTTTTGTACTTTTACTTCTTCTCTTCCTTTGATAGTTACAATAATTGGGAAATTATCACTTCCACATAGATTATGATGCATTTCCATGATGAATCTATAAAAAAGCCTGACAAATTATTAAATCGATTGCGGAGTATGTCCCATATCTTGGGTGTAGATATGCATTTGATCAATCATTTAAAAGACATAGGGTATGGTTATCAATATTCAATTTTCTTTTCTTTTACACTTCAGTGATTACTACCCCAAAGGGTAATTATGGCTATTTAAATCTCCTATTAAGATAAAGGGAGATGGAAGTTGAGCAACTAGATGGTCTAGGTCCATGTGTGTTGGATTTAAATCCGGAGGAATGTAAATTCAGATTCTGATGGTTTTCTGTAGTGTCAGTCATACTGCTGTTACCTGTAGATTGCTGTTAAGACTGATATGATTGTTAATCATATAATTTCTAATTAAAATAATTAATAATTAACCAGAAGCTCTTATTATGGCCAAAAGTATTAAAAGCAATAAAGGGGAATGAAAAGGGATCTCGCGCGCTTCCGCGGCAGCTCGCGGGAAGCTGTGAAAAGGTCATTGATTGCCTGTAGGTGGCAGTCGTGTTTCAATCTGAAGTATTGTGTGTCTACTGAAGCCAAAAATGTGTTCTCTCTCTTAGGCGCCCATTGACAGGAAGCAACAGAGCTCATAAACGTGTCAAAGCTCAAACTTTAAATACGGATATGTATTTATTCTTCATTTTCTTCTCTCCTACAATGATGATACTTCTTTGACTGCCCTTTCTCCATTCAGTATTATCATTAGTAGTAGTAGTGAAAACTACCGCTGATTAACTATCTCTGCAGTAGTTAAAACAGCGGATTTATTTCATTTGGGGTATTTCTAACAGGCAATCTACTAAATAATAATAAATAGATAAAATTACCCAGCACTTTAACATTTAACCCAGCAGTTTTAGAGTATAACATCAAAATATTCCATTTGTAAAATAGATTTCATTTGTGAAATCATAGGTTGTGTATAGTGATTAAAAACAATACAAAAAAGCTTATGGTAAATAAATTCTCAGACTCGTCCACTGCAGGTATTAAAAAAGAGTAACAATGTAAATTTAAGAATCCGTAGAAGCTCAGTGTTCCGGACAAAACCTCTCACGGCAAATTCAGGGAAAGGCTCCTCCATTTTCACGGAGGTAGGCATCTCGGTTAATTCATACAGATGGACAGTACTGTACCTATTTACAGTATATGGAATTTTACGGGGTTGTCACTGACCGATTTACAGTACCCTGACAAAGAGCAATATAAGAATAGTGCCAGCTGGCACACCTTAGAAAATAATTCGGCATCTATTTAGAGTCTAAATATATATTTTTTTAAACTTGTGCTACTGTTGTTTACTTACAATATTTGTTAATTTTTTTTTCTTTAAATGAGGCTTGGGCTCCGGGATGTTAAGCCTATTTACTAGTATACATAGTCTAATCAAAGCTCGACCGCCCGTTCGAGTGTAATTCATAAATTATGTTTATAATAATGAAATGAGATAGTGCTTTAAAATTAATATACAATTCATTTCAATCCCGTGGCTCGCACTTTCACTTTACAAAAGGCAGCGTTTTGATCAAAGGTGATAAACGCATGCAATTTATCGATAACAATACTGCATTGATGGATGGATGGATGTTGTTGATAAGTATTTAAAATGATAATGAAATAAATAGCTGTCCATCTTTGTGTTTATCTTTTCGGTTTATTATACACCTCTGCACCACTTATTATAATAGTTTTAAATGTTAGTAAAGGTAGCAAGAGAGAGAGGTATATATATATATATACATATATATACTGTATGCTGTAATTTGGTCATGTTCACCCATGGGTTAAACATATGCGGCATTTAATAGCATTCGCTAGTTATCAAGTTGATATACAGGTCAATCTGCATCAAATAGAATCTCTCCAAATAAGTAAGCATAATAATAAATAATGAATCATCATAGTGTCAGCCCATGGGTGAACATGACCAAATTACTGCATAAACACTGGAACACGAGGATTTATGAATTTAATTGGACGTCATGGGGGTCAATCGCACGTTCGGTAATATTCCATTGTCTTTCATATTGCCGCTGTTTTAGATAACTTGATATCTAAAATGCTTTACTAAAGCATTCGCTAGTTATCAAGTTGATATACAGGTCAATCGTGAATTACACTCAAAAGTATCAACTCCAACTATGAAGTCTGATTTCATTTGCTGGGGAAATAAAACTTAAGCAGAGACGTCCGCACTGTCTTGTTAATTAATCTAAAACCCCATACAGTATTTGCCAACAGCGCACCCAGTTTGATAAATTCACACATATCTTGAATGAAAGGTGAGAAGAGATTCAACAGAATCTTCTGACACCGTACTTCCTCTGAAGGACTATATTCGACAAGAATATAGAGAATAAGAATTGTATTTCTAATAAGATAATTAATGAAATAATACAATTATAGCAAATAAGAACTTTATTTAAAAGCCAGACCAAATTTCTCATTCACCGCTGAAGTAGTTAAATATGCTTATACTGTAGATACGTAGGTTATATTTTAAAAGTACAATTGCAAGTAAATTACAAACTGCATGTAATGTAAAATATGAATAAAACAGTATTAGACACACATATGATATGGGAGTATATACAATGAAAAAGCTATTTACACATGAGTGCTCAAATGTAAAGCAAACGCAATTATTAATTTATTGTGTATATTTAACTTCATTAAACCGCCCACTATTATTTTCTGTTCGAATTTAAAGATGCACACGCGTGTGCAAAAGACTAAGTAAAACAAAGAATACAAAAGTGTATAATTTTTATTAAAAGTTAGCCTAAAACAATATTGTCTCCAATGCTGAAGCAAACATTATTTTGTTTTTGTTTTAGTCTTCGCTGAATACAACGCGCTCCAAGGTGAAGACATGCAGACCCCAGTTACTGTAATCCCTCTTCTCACCTTTCACAATAGGTGTGAAGTTATCAAACCGGTTTCGCTGATGGGGGAATTGGCAGAATTGAGGGGTTTAAAAAGAATTAACAAGACCGAGCAGACGTCTCTACCTAAAATATATTTCGCCAGCACATTGTACTGGAGCTCAGCACGTCTTCTTTCCTTGTTTTAATCTGTAATATTGTAAAATAATAAGTGAAATGTATTTTGCGTATATGCTTAAATATTCTTTGTGTTTGATCTCGATTATTGCGAGACGCAATGACCTTCTGCCATTTTTATCAATAAATCGAAGGGGTTTATCAGCCTTTTGATCAAAACGCTGCCTTTTGTAAAGTCAAAGTTTACGGACAAATCGGGTTCACGCACGCCGATGAACATTTCAGTCATAAATTCACATAAAATCCACATTCCAGCTATTATTATTCTTGCTGGACACAAACACAAACAGCAATAAAACATTATGTTTATTATTATAAAAAGCCCAAAGCACTTTGTGTGCATATAAGAATATTTACAAAAATATATAGATTTTTTTGTTCATTTGTGTCTTCTGATAGTGCTCACTGTCGACACATTTTTACGTTTTAACGAAGATATTTTGTCATATTCACGAATCAGGACATTCGCATAGTTAACACTAACTGAACAACAGGTCTTTACTTCGTAATACACCTTTCCTTAAAAGGGAATATTTAGGCAAATACGCGAAATATATTTCACTTAAATATTACATATTAAAACTAAAAAAAGAAGATGTGCTGAGCTTCAGTTCATACAAAATGTCTAGGAAGGAAACTGTTATTTTACTAAATCCGAACATATTCAGTAAAGATGTGAATTACACAAAGTATCTTTAACGACGCGGGTGGTGCGAGGGGCAGAGCCGCGCTTAAACTGTTCAGAACGGGCAGATTTACAGGCTGCTACCGTGTGGAGTTCTGAACAGCTACGGCGCGGCCATTTATACACGCGGCTGCCAGACAGACTAAGCAACAGTTCAGCGTGCGCGCTCAGTTTACTAGTGCCACAACCCCCCGCTCTCTCTCTCAAATAAATAAGGGCATAAGCCCCGAGAGGATACAAGTTGTTGCTTTAGTTTCCAGAGCCCGTCCGTTCTTGCATAGGAGCTCTGTTTATTTTGTGTTTTCAGTTTCCTTTTGTTTCCATTTAAATCGTTAATTAATAATCCCACGCCATCTCCAAACGGAAAGGTCTTCCCGTGCGCATCACAAGCACTCTCACATACTCCTATTTCGTTTACCCATCTAAAGTCCTGCGTGTAGGTAACATTTAAAAAGTACAATTGTAAGTAAATTACAAACTGCATGTAATGTAAAATATGAATAAAACAGTATTAGACACACATGAAAAAGAGTGCTCAAATGTAAAGCAAACGCAATTTTTAATTTATTTTGTATATTTAACTTCATTAAAAAAAATAACGTGCCTACCAGCCCTTTATTATTTTCTGCTCAAATTTAAAGATGCACACGAAGTCGAAGTAAAACAACGAATACGAAAGTGTATAATCTTTAATGAAGTTAGCCTAAAACAATATTGTCTCCAATGCTGAAGCAAACATGATTTTAGTCTATTTTGTTTAGTCTATTTTTTGTTTTAGTCTATTTGTTGACTACAACATGACTGCGCGCTCGGAGGTGAACACATGCAGACCCCCAGTTACTGTAATCCCTCTTCTCACCTTTCATTCATGATAGGTGTGAACTTATCAAACCGGTTTCACTGATGGGGGAATTGGCAGAATTGAGGGGTTTAAAAAGAATGAACAAGACTGAGCAGACGTCTCTGCCTAAAATGTATTTCACCAGCAAACCATAAACATAAATAAAAACAAATAAAATGTTTAATGATATCAATTAAATCAGACTTCATAGTTGGATTTGATACTTTATATTCAGTAAATGTATGAATTATACTCATTCCCATTTTGTAAAATAACCTATTTCCTTCTTGGACCGCACGTCTACTTTCCTTGTTTTAGTCTGTAATATGTAAGTGAAATACATTTATGCTTAAGTATTCCTTTTTATTTATGGTCTGGTGTAGTATGTTTGATCTGCATTATTGCAAGAGGCAATGACTTTCTGGGGGAGTATGTCTGCACCTTTTGTAAAGTGAAAGTACGAGCCGCGGGTTCACACACGCCGATGAACAGCTTTAATCTTAGTCATAAATCCACAATCACATTCCAGCTATTATTTCCAGCCATGGTCAAATATTGGATGAAATAATTATTCAATGCTGGACACAAACAGCAACAAATCCAGATTATTTTTATAAAAATCCCGAAGCACTTCATGTTTATATATGTTCCTTCATGTCTTCTGATGGTGCGCGACACATTATGTTTTAACGAAGACATGTTGACATATTCACGAATCAGGACATTTGCATAATTGCTGTATATGTGCGCGCATCTCATAGGTGTGTGTGCACGAAGAGTTTGTGTATATGTGCGCGCCTCATAGGTGTCTGTGCGCGCGCATTTCATATGTAGTTGTGTGAGCAGTTCGTAGTATATATAGATGTGTGACTGTTTCATATATGTGTATGCAAGTGTTTCACTTGTGTGTGCATGAGTGAAGTTTGATTTAAGCCCTATACGGCGCCTCATAAATTAGGGCATCTCTTTTCATCATTATGAACATAATATGAAGCAGATATACGCACATTCATCATAAAATATTATTGTAAAACAAAATAAAATTCATGTTTGCTTCAGCATTGGAAACAATATTGTTTTACGATAACTAATTATACACAATTCTTCGTTGTACTTGGTCTGGCTTTTAGAAGTCCCTCCATGCGCCATCTGGCGGATATTCAGTGAAGCACAACACATTTCTTTAAATTCCCGAATGTTGCTTAAGGGATTTGGCGGCATGTCACGCGCCAAATTGCGGGATCTCACGGGAAAAAACGTGCATTCTTAATGGCGAGATCTGTAGCTGTGTCTCCTGAAGGCATACAGCAATCAGATTGATAGTTGCAGTTAGACGTTGCAACTTCGCTAAATTAGCCTGAACACCATGGCAGCTCCACTGGATTATAACATTTTCCATCATTTATTAGGAAGAACAGGAACATTTGCTCTTATTCTGCCTTTAGGGGATGGGCTTCTACTAGGATGTTCACTGTCTTTCATTTCTGCATCTTTAATTTGTCTTGTCTTTGTCTTCAAAGACACTGACAAATTAAATTAAAAATAAAGATGCAGAAATGAAAGACAGTGAACATCTTCTGATGACTTCCGTCTTGACCAGAATTCAACAACCGAGAACAAAAAAGTAAATACAAGTACTTATCCTTTGATTGAATAATATTTGACTTCCTGTTACTTTTATTTGCTTTTTCATTCTCAGTTGTTGAACTCTGATCAAGACGGAAATCATCAGAAGGACATCTGCTCTGAACTCTGGAGAGGATTAGTATGGTTAATAGTTTGAGGTTTATCTTTATGCATCCAGGTGATTTCTGCCTGGCAATAAATTGTCTTCCACAGTTTTTTTGACCACAAAAGCGAAGGTTTTTGAACATCTGACCTTCTGTATTTCTTTTTCTTTGATCCACATAGGACACTGTTTTGATGCAGCTGATTGATGAGCAATTGCAACATTTGGATGGTCTTTCACAACTCTCCTTGCCATGGCCTTCTGCGTCATAATTACAGATTTGTTTATTGTTGCAGCCATTCGATCTATGACCATATTTTTGGCATTTGAAACACCTAAGAGGATTGGCTATAAATAGATCCACTGGAACATTTGTATACCTAATCAGAATTATTTCTGGGATTTTAGGTTTATTGAAAGACGAGCAAAGATTTTTAATAAATTGACTTGAAAAACGAGTATGTCTTGGTGTCAAAAAACTCGGCACTCGTAAACCGACACACACACACACACACACACACACACTCTCGCCTTTACACCCCGCCTCCCCGGCTTCACACAGACACACACTCTACTCTACACAGAAACTCTGCTCTGTCGCAATTCTTTTCAAAGGTAAGGTGCTGGTTCATTTTTGTTTTACTTTACAACAGTGACTCCGTTAGTCTGCGCTCACGTGAGTGTCATTAGAAAGATTTCTTTTTTTCCCCCGTTAAAACAGTGTTTCCGTTGTGTGTTTGTTGTGAAACTTAAAAAGCGAGGTGGGGGGAGGGAGGAAGCCCCGTAAACCACACTGTGTAAGACGAGGTGAGGGAAGAGGCTAATTCCACACACACACACACACACACACACACGGCACCTGCGCTCACAAACGGAAATACCTATTAGTTGGGATTTATTTTAACTTTTTTAAAAGGTAAAGTGCAGTTAATTTGTTTTGCTTTTACTTTATATATTGTATTAATTGTTTTTCTGTATTTATTTTTTAGGGCTGTGGAACGAATTATTTGAGTTTTCATTATTTCTTATTATTTCTATTGTTACCGAAAACCAATAGAAAACGCAAATTTCGGTGCCTTATTTCGGTGCAACTTAACCCTTAGGGGTCGACGGCATAGTCGACGATGCCAAACACTTTTTTTTCTTTGCAAGTGTTTTAATGAATGAAATTATATTGTAGTAACCCAGAAAAAAAATATGTACACAAACAGTAAACAGTTTTCTTTCCAAAAAGTTTATCGCCAAATAAATGTTTGTTATTGAATTAATGTTAAAAATTAAAAACAGACGCATGTCAGATTCTTGTCTCCACACGCATTGGAGCCCCGTCCACGCACCTCGCGCTCCATTCACATGCACGATTTATGTAAACGGCTCTATTCAGATGTAAGTAAATGCTAACTGCTGTGTTGTTTGGGGGAGTGATGTGCTGATGCATGCCCGTGTCCAACAGAACAGGAAGAAATCCACACGAAGCGCTTCAGTTTCAAATAAATCAATCAGTCAATGCTGGACACAAACAGCAAAAAAGCATTATGATTATTATTGTGATTATTATTAACATGTTTTATTTTTTGCTGTTTGTGTCCAGCGTTGAATGATTATTTGACCACTAATGGCTGGAATGATGAAATAAAGCCGTTCACTGTGCGCGCTTTCACTTTTAAAAATGGAGTGTTTATTCAGCAAGTATATGTTTCTGCTCTGTTGTTTCTGGGGTACTGAGTTTACATTTTGTCTCAGTATACTGAGACAATGGGATACCTGGTAAAACCTGATGTTGCCTGAGCCAGGTGTGAATGGGTCTTACATAGTCATGAAAAGTCATGGATTAAACAGAGGTTCTGCTGAAAAAAGTTAAGCACAGTCACTTTACCCCAAATAAAAGGTCTTTCAGAGTGTTATAACTTAATTGTTTTGCTATGGACACACACCCAGGACTTTCATGAACTCATTTCTATGTTCAAAACAATCTGCCAGGTTTGTTTATTCTCCTTTTTCTCTTCTTTTCTGTTGAAGTTTGAAATTGTATTTTTTTTTGTGTGTGCAATTCGACATAAGTTTAAAAGTTGCACATGAATCGGACATATTTACATCAACAACATTATGAAAGCCCAGTTTGTGGTCTACATAAATAAGGAAAAATGTATTCGCTACTATATTGGTAAAGATTTGAAATTTACACAAATTTAATAAGAGCGCTGCAGGTCTTCAAAAAGGGTTAAATGCCTGAACTGTCGATTTAAATATTTGTTCTCTGGGGCTATGACGACATAGTTGTAATAAGCATTAGATTCATCAACACACATGATTGCTAGTAAAATTTAAATACTGCATTCAAGGGCAGTCAGAAATTATTGGAAAATTTTATTTCCTTAATTAGAAAACTCTTGAGGATTTCGGAAAGCCTTGATAATACAAATCCAAAACATTGTTGCAGTAATGCTACTGTCCATTTTATTTTTGTAGATTAAAAGTTTTAGATAAAAAAATAAAATAAAAGCACAAATCATCGGGAAATGAGACCATCCAAGATGCGCGTGAACGCATATTGCGTTACACTTGCTCTGACGGCAGCAGGTGGTCTACCGCCATCTTAACATGCTAAATTAACTTTCGTTAAAATGCCTAAAACTAAACGATCGAAAGTGTGGCTATATTTCACAAGAAAGGATTCCAAATGTAGCAATGCAGCAAATGTTTTACAGCAGTTGCGTGTAAAGGGGGAAACACGTCAAATCTAATGAAACATTTGAGGGCACACGGAATAAACTTAAAAGAAGAGGGATGCATCCGTGTTTGACAGATTGCGGACAACAGCTAGCACTATTGGTGTGGATGACCCCAACCCCAGGCATACCAACCATAGCAAAAAGGAGTCCACCGATTATGATGACGACAGCAGCCTTTCCGCAGGTTAGTTGTAGGCTAATGTAATGTTAATGTAGCCTTGCATTCATGCTAACAAATGGTCAAACGATTTGTAAAATACTAAATGTAACATGGATTCTATTTATAATTATGGCTTTCCAGCTAGTACTTAAACATTTAATCTATTGTTCAACTTCAAGCATTTAATTTTTTGTTCAATAAAAATGTATTCTTGAGTCATCCACCATCATTTTGTGGCTTTTGTAAAGTATCGGTTCAGGCACCGTTTTGGCACTGGTACCGGTTTAAAAGTATCGATTTGGCACCAGTATCGAAAAACCCCCAAACGATACCCAACCCTATTCGTAAGGGGGGCTTAAGGGTTCGTCTCGCTTGCCCAAGGAGACGACCCTAGCTCTACGGAAGGAAGGAGTGTGCCACTCTTCCTTTCACAGGTTGCCATCACAAAGATGGCTCCTGTGCCGTACGTGGCATAAGCGCTATACAGATCTGGCCATTAAGAATGCACGCTTTTTCTCGCGAGCTCCCGCAATTTGGCACGCGACATGCCGCGAAATCCCTTAAGCAACATTCGGGAATTTAAATAAATGTGTCATGCTTCCCTGAATATCCGCCAGATGATGCATGAAAGGACTTTATCTAAAAGCCAAACAAGTACAACGAAGAATTGTGTATAATTATTTAGCCTAAAACAATATTGTTTCCTATGCTGAAGAAAACATGAATTTTATTTTGTTTTACAATAATAATATTTTATGATGAATCTGCGTATATGTGCTTCATATTACGCTCATAATGATGAAGAGATGCCCTAATTTATGAGGCGCTGTATAGGGCTTATATCAAACTTCACTCATGCACACACGCGTGAAATACTTGCATACACATATATGAAACAGTCACATCTATATATACTAATAACTGCTCACACAACTACATATCTAATGCGCAAATATACACAAACTCTCCATGCATATACACCTAGACGCGCGCACATGTACAGTAATTATGCGAATTTCCTGATTCGTGAATATGTCAACATGTCTTTGTTAACATGTAAAAATGTGTCGAGCACCATCAGAAGACATGAAGGAACAAACAAACATGAAGTGCTTCGGGCTTTTTATAAAAATAATCATCTGGATTTGTTGCTGTTTGTGTCCAGCATTGAATAATTATTTCATCCAATATTTGACCACGGCTGGAAATAATAGCTGGAATGTGATTGTGGATTTATTACTGAAATAAAGCTGTTCGTCTGTGTACGTTGTATTTTCACTTTACAAAAAGGTGCAGACATACTCCCCCAGAAAGTCATTGCCTCTTGCAATAATGCAGATCAAAACATACTACACCAGACCATAAATAAAAAGGAATATTTAAGCATATACGCAAAATGTATTTCACTTAATTACAGACTAAAACAAGGAAAGTAGACGTGCGGTCAAAGAAGGAAACGGGTTTCGTTATTTTACAAAATGCGAATATATTCAGTAAATGTATGAATTACACTCAAAGTATCAAATCCAACTATGAAGTCTGATTTAATTGATATCATTAAACATTTTATTCGTTTCCATTTATGTTTATGGTTTGCTGGTGAAATACATTTTAGGCAGAGATGTCTGCTCGGTCTTGTTAATTCGTTTTAAACCCCTCGATTCTGCCAATTCCCCCATCAGTGAAACCGGTTTGATAAGTTCACACCTATCATGAATGAAAAGTGAGAAGAGGGATTACAGTAACTGGGGGTCTGCATGTGTTCACTTTGGAGCGCGCAGTCACGTTATATTCAACAAATAGACTAAAACAAAAACAAAACCATGTTTGCTTCAGCATGGGAGACTATTTTTTTAGGCTAACTTTATTAAAGATTATACACTTTCGTATTCGTTGTTGTACTTCGACTTTAAATTTGAAGAGAAAATAATAATGGACTGGTAGGCACTTTATTTTTTCATGTAACTTAAACGGTTGAATAAAGTTAAATATACAAAATAAATTAATAATTGCGTTTGCTTTACATTTGAGCACTCTTCATTGTATATACTACCATATCATATACGTGTGTCTAATACTGTTTTATTCATATTTTACATTACATACAGTTTGTAATTTACTTACAATTGTACTTTTAAAATGTTACCTATACGCAGAACTTTAGATCGTTAAACAAAATACGAGTATGTGAGAGTGCTTGTGATACGCACAGGAAGATCTTTCCGTTTGGAGATGGCGTGGGATTATTAATTAACAATTTAAACGGACACAAAAGGAAACTGAAAACACAAAAACAGAGCTCCGTCGTCTCTACGCGGGAACGGACAGACTCTGGAAACTAAAGCAAAAACTTGCATCCTCTAGGGGCTTATGCCCTTATTTATTTGAGAGAGAGAGAGCGGGGGGTTGTGGCACTAGTAAACTGAGCGTGCACGCTGAACTGTTGCTTAGTCTGTCTGGCAGCCGGGTGTATAAATGGCAGCGCCGGTGGCTGTTTAAGCCACAGTTTAAACAGTTTAAGCGCGGCTCTGCCCCTCGCGCCACCCAAATACTTTGTGTAATTCACATCTTTACTGAATATGTTCTGATTTTGTAAAATAACGACAACCGTTTCCTTCCTAGACATTTTGTATGAACTGAAGCTCAGCACGTCTTCTTTTCTAGTTTTAATATGTAATATTTAAGTTAAATATATTTAGCGTATTTACCTAAATATTCCTTTTTAAGAACAGGTGTATTATGAAGTAAAGACCTGTTGTTCAGTTAGTGTTAACTATGCGAATGTCCTGATTCGTGAATATGACAAAATATCTTCGTTAAAACGTAAAAATGTGTCGACATTGAGCACCATCAGAAGACACAAATGAACAAAAAAAAAAATCTATATATTTTTGTAAATATTCTTATGTACACAAAGTGCTTCGGGCTTTTTATAATAAAATGTTTTCTTGCTGTTTGTGTCCAGCATTTCATCCATTATTTGACCATGGATGGAAATAATAGCTGGAATGTTGATTTTATGTGAATTTATGACTGAAATAAAGCTGTTCATCGGTGTGCGTGAACCACAATTTGTCCATAAACTTTCACAAAAGGCAGCGTTTTGATCAAAAGGCTGATTTTATCGTGTGATTTATCGATAAAAATGGCAGAAAGTCATTGTGTCTCGCAATAATCCAGATCAAACACAATACACATGTCCATAAATAAAAAGGAATATTTAAGCATATACGCAAAATACATTTCACTTATTATTTCACAATATTACAGATTAAAACAAGGAAAGAAGACTCCAGTACAATGTGCTGGCGAAATATATTTTAGGCAGAGACGCCTGCTCGGTCTTGTTAATTCTTTTTAAAACCCTCAATTCTGCCAACTCCCCCATCAGCGAAACCGGTTTGATAACTTCACACCTATTGTGAATGAAAGGTGAGAAGAGGGATTACAGTAACTGGGGGTCTGCATGTGTTCACCTCGGAGGGCGTTGTATTCAGCAAGAAGACTAAAACTAAAACAAAATAATGTTTGCTTCAGCATTGGATACAATATTGTTTTAGGCTAACTTTTAATAAAAGTTATACACTTTTGTATTCTTTGTTTTACTTAGTCTTTTTGCACACGTGTGCACATCTTTAAATTCGAATAATAGTGGGCGGTTGAATGAAGTTAAATATACACAATAAATTAATAATTGCGTTGGCTTTACATTTTAGCACTGACAGCAAAAAGATGGACAGCTATTTATTTAATTATCATTTTAAATATTTATCATCAACAACATTTATCCATCAATGCAGTATTTCTGCATTTTAATCGATAAATCACATGCGTTTATCACCTTTTGATCAACATGCTGCCCTTTGTAAAGTGAAACTGCGAGCCGCGGGTTTGAAATGAATTTTAGATTAATTTTAAAGCACGATTTAGGGCATCTCATTTCATCATTATAAACATAATTTATGAATTACACTCGAACGGGCGGTAAAACTTTGATTACACTACGTACAGTAGGAAATAGGATCAGCATCTCGGAGCCCAAGCCTCATTTAAATAAAAAAAATTAATTAACAAATATTGTAAGTAAACAACAGTAGCACAAGTTTAGAAAAAATATTTAGACTCTAAATAGATGCCGAATTATTTTTTAAGGTGTGCCAGCTGGCACTATTCTTATATTGCTCTTTGTCAGGGTAAATCGTTGAGTAAAATTCCATGTACTGTAAATAGGTAGTCTGAGAATTTATTTACCATAAGCTTTGTTGTATTGTTTTTACACAATCTATGATTTCACCTATGCTATTTTACAAATGGAATATTGTTTATGTTACACTCTTAAAACTGCTGGGTTAAATGTTAAAGTGCTGGGTTATTTTATCTATTTATCATTATTTAGTAGACTGCCTGTTAGAAATAGCCCAAGTGAAATTAATCCGCTGTTATAACTACTGCAGAGATAGTTCATCAGCTGTAATTTTCAATACTACTACTAATAATAATACTGAATGGAGAAAGCACAGTCAAAGAAGAATCATCGAGAATAAAGTGAAGAATAAATACATATCAGTATTTAAAGTTTGAGCTCGACACGTTTATGAGCTCTGTCGCTTGTTATCAATGGGCGCATAGGTTAGGGTTAGAGAGAGAACGCATGTTTGGCTTCAGTAGACACACAATACTTCAGATTGAAACACGACTGCCCCTTACTGGTAATGAATGGCATTTTCACAGCTTCCCACATGCTGCCACGAGAGCGCGCGAGATCCCTTTTCAAGAAACGTGCGTTCTTAATAGCCAGATCTGTATATGAATAAAAGTAAACTAGCATTTTCAAGACATGAACCGGGAATCACTTGCCTTCAGTGCAGATTTAACCATTTTGTCACACGGAAAGTTTTGGGATTTATTCACTAAAAACTTCTTTTCACCTCCACCAATGTACATAAAATACATTATTTACAAGAGACAGCCATAAGTGTGAATGTGCGTCTCTTTGTCCAAAAGTGTAATGTTGCGTAGTGTTGATCTATGTCTCTGTACACTATAACACGCCATGTTAAAGGAAAACCCTCATGACCTCTCATAAGCATGGCATTACTATAGCCCATACTTCGCTGAGTTATGTATGTATGTATGTATGTATGTATGTATGTATGTATGTATGTATGTATGTAAATGAGTAAGTAAAACATGCTGGTGGAGCATTATTAACTACTACATAAAAATACATATCGGCTGACATTTAAAAATTCTTATATTATTATTTTTTAAAAAGTGTATGACAGTGACCGAGCAAGACATCCTTGATGCAAAAAAAAAAAAACTCTTTTTTTTTCCTTATAAAAATGTTCTTTTTGTAATGTCTAATTATGAGGGAAAAAAAATTGTTAGCAAAACATACTGAGGCACCTGATCCTCTTGATATTATTTTATGATTTGTTTCATTGCAGACTATCAGCAATTGAGAAAAAAAGCTTTAGCAAAGGCCAGATTGACAAAGCAACCTACAAAGCAAATTATACAACAACCCAGAACAGCTCAAGGAGTACAGAAGAAGAAGAAAAAGAAAAAACCCACCATACAATGCAAGGTTCATCATCTTTCACCACCTATCCCTATCTTCTGCATCCTCAACGCATCCACTCATCATCATATCCTCATTTCATTACATCCATATACTCTACCTCCTCTTTGGCCTTCCTCTTTGCCTCCTGCATGGCAGCTCCATGTCCAACATTCTCCTAACACTACTCACTCCACCTCCTCTGAACATTTCCAAACCATCTTAATCTGACCTCCCTAACATTGTCCGCCAAATGTCCAACATGAGCTGTCCCTCTGCTGTACTCATTCCTAATCCTGTACAACTGTGTCATTCACAAAGAGGACCCTCAACATCTTCAGCTTCCTCAGTGACACCGTCTCTAAACCATACAGCATGGCCGGTCTCAACACTGTCTTGTACAACTTCCCCTTGATTTTTGCTGATATTTTCACAGAACTCCCAACACCTTTCTCCACCCATTCCAATCTGCCTGCACTCGCTTCTTTTCCTCTTTCCCACACTCTTCATTACCCTGGACTGTTGACCCCAAGTACTTAAACTCCTGTACCTTCTTCACCTCTTTACCCTGCATTCTTACCATTCCACTTCCCTCCCTTTCATTGTAGAAATGTTTTGTAGCATGGTTAAGAATTAATATACATGTGACAAGTTCTGACCAATCAGAATGTGGTATTTAAGATTTATTTGGGGGGGGCCGGGTAATTTTCATGCTAGAAATTTTTTAAACCAAGATTTCGTGAAAATCACCCATGTACACATCATATCCCATGTAGTTATGCCCCCAAGATTTTAGGTAGAAAAAAGCTGGGTGCATGTAATTTAATTAAACTAAATATTTAATCATTGGTATTACATTAAACTAGGGTGAGGATGCATAATAGACACTACAAAGCCCTTTCTATAAGTAAGTCTGTTATATACGCATCTGTGACATGTTAATAAAACAAATTGACCATTTTTAAAACCACACTGCTGCAAAACAATTATTTTAAATTATTTATTTTGGATTTGTATTAGACACTTTAAAAGCTAACCTCAATTAGAAAAGTCATCTCAATCCGTTGATCCTCTAATTTACTTTGCAGGTCCATTTTGTCAGCCAACAGCTGAAGTCCATACTGCGCTGCTTTCTGAAGAGCTTCTTCTGCCTCTTCCACTTTCTGCTGCAGCCGTTGAATCTCACTTTCTGTTAGTGACATTTTTTTGCACATGTAACATGAAACTGTAATGGACATTTTATAGATGTATAACAAAGACAAAAGTGACTATTCAAATAACTAGTAAAAGTAAGCAAGGTTTTGATTTCCAGTGGTGGTTTGTTTTCCTGTAAATATAAACAGAAGATGGGTATGGGAAAAGAAACACTTGATTGAGCCCCTTCAGAAATCACACCTAACTTAAACTATTGCTTGACACACTGGGTCACAGATTTACTGTAGGAAACCGTACCAACAGTATTCAGAAAAATGTTGTATAACAAATATCCTACTGCATTATGCAGTTGTTAAATGTATTGTCCTTTAAATATTTACATGGGGTGTTCAAGTCAAACAGAGACTTTCTCTTGAATTAAGGCGTAAAACAGATGTTCTATTATTCTGCACAATCAAAGGTCAGTTTAAATTAAACATCCCCCTATATGACCAATAAAAGTACATATACATTACACTATGGTAAATTATACCTCCAAAAGTTTTTAGTAAAGTTTTACTTGATAAATGAGAAAGGTTTTGACATACAAGTAGTATGCATGCGCTTTGTCTGCCGAGTTTCAGTATGTACTGTTTATTATAACATTGGGACCACGTGTGTTCGCATGTAAAGCAAAAGCAAGAATCATTAGAGAAGTTCCTTGTTAAAGATCCATTTTTCAGAGTCTCTGACTCCGTCAGAGAGCAACGATTGTTAGCGCTCATGCGTGAGTGTCAGAGTTTCCTTGTTTAAGAAGTTTCCTGACAAAGAAGTGTTTCCGTTAGTGTGTTCGTTTTTGTGCTCGTGGACCTTTGTTCCTTAGGCGCTGTTACAGTTTTTGGCCAAATGATAGCAGTGTGGGGAAAGGGGACCGATTTAGTCAAGTGGATTTGTATACTTTACATTGTACATTTGTGTCAATGCCGTACAAGACTCACTTTGTCGGAGTTTGTTCTTAAGTCGGGGTCCATCTGTATATGGAATCAAGAGTCTGGTTTTGAGGATACAGCAACCCTATCAAGTGTGCATGTTTTTTATTTTAATGGTCCAAAATAGATTTTGTCAATATAAAATACAGTTTTTGTATTGAAACCAAAGCCAAACCAAGAACTCATCCTTTTACCTAAACAAATACTTTTTTACTTTGTGAAATCAATTTTCTATGACAAGAACAATAAATAAAACTAATTAAAGCAAATGAATTCAGTATAGAATTAAAATATGTGGTAAACAAAATAACAGCATAATTTCAAATCGTTCCAGTATACAATTTGTATGCCAAATGTGTTCTAGCCTATGGCCAAATTTCTATAAAATGACATGTGACTTTACAAAATAAAGGCTTAACTTAATGTACACCTGTCATGTATACAGTACTGCACAGTGAAATTCTTTTTTCACATATCCCAGCATAGCTGAGCAGAGCGCAGGGTCAGCCATGATACGGCACTCCTAGAGCAGACAGGGTTAAGGGCCTTGCTAAAGAGCCCAACAGTGGCAACCTAGCTGAGTTAGGGCTTGAACCGCCGACCTTCTGATCAGTAACTCAGAGCCTTAACATATTAAGCCACCACTGCCCCTAAAGTAATTTGTATATAACCTTATGGACAACACTATACTACCTCATGAACACTAAATTACATCATGGACAACATTATTAGAACTAAGTCACTTCTGCACAGATGGTCTTCAATACTTCTGCATTTTTTAAAAAGGATGTAATTGTGACATAAAAACTAGTCAATTATCGCCTGCCAGTCTATGCATTCCTTGAAAAAGCCTAGTGGTTTGTGCTGCTGTGTTTAGGGGCTCAAATCTATCATCTTTGCCGCCCAAATACCTTCATACTATATTTGGGTCCCCCTCCTTTTCAATGGGTTCAGGTGTTGATGAAGTTACTGCAATCACTTTAGGTTTAATCTCTAACTAACTAGAATTAAACATCCAGACTAGAATCTTTCAAATTTTATTTTTTAATTAAATTTTCATTTTCTGAACTCAAAAGCTCTTTAGTCTATTAACTTGGTGTTTGGGGGCATATGCCAGTCTTGGCAAACACACTTTAGACATTGTACAATAAGAAGTAATGGTTCTATTAGCTTTGTCCCCTGTTGTGACCTTTTATAAAAACATGCAGTGTTTCTCAGCTCTGTTGTTCTCTTGAGGGGGTTTACTGTAACTATATGCAATTCATTTACAGAGACAGGGTAGTCTCAGTCAAGTTTTCTTGGTGTTGATGTTTAAATGAATCAATGATAAATCAATCTGCCCTACACATCTCTGAAGTCTGTTGGTATTATCTTGCACATGTTGGTGAGTGTGTGTGAACATGCCATCTGGAAAGACCAGGGGCAGTATTGACAAAATATCTCAGAGTAAGAAATGTCTAAGTGGGGAAAAAATTCAGTGTGATTTTTCACAATTTTGATCCTACTTTTAGGAGAAGGAGTTAGAGCCATTTCTCAACATTGTTAAAACTGGAACTCGCTTCTACCGCCACTAAAATGTAGGAGACCTATGCCCTAAATGTTAGGTGACCTAACTGGCTAGTAGCGAGAAAATTATGCTTAGAGACACACAGGGTGTGAGATTCTAACAACACTGAGTGAAACATGCTCATAAAAGATTGTGTAAAGCTGCTTTGCAACAATGACAATTGTTAAAAGAGCTACACAAATAAAATTTATTTGAATAAAAGATACGTTTGGACAAAAATATTTATTTTTTTATTAACAGTGCATGCAGTATGCAACTGGTAAATTAATATTTCATATGCTGTCTTCACAGATTACTGCTACTGTACGTTTTTCTTAGTAACAGCGAAGATGCAGCTTTGAATCAGTGACAGCCAACAATAGAAATAACAAATCACACTTTGCTCTTATAGCACCTGTAGGATTACAAATTTATAAAATGTTAAATCTAGGTTCCAAAAGAATAGTATATAAACTGAAAAGTTATGTACATTGGGTTTTACATTTTGAGGTAAAGATTATGACATTCTAAGGATATCAAGTCTGGTAACCCAGGTGTCTGAGACATTAACCTTTTGTCTTCATGTACTTCCTGACCACTGGGTAGGGTCCCAAGGTAAATGTGAATGCTAATCTCAAGTCAGGCTGTGCCTTTGTCTCTATGATAATGTGAAGGTCTGGGCGATACCGTAAGGCTGATTAGATTAGCACCTATGCAATGAAAGGCAGTGTTATGCTGATGAGATCAGCTAATGCTTTGTTTAGATTGTCTCCACCTCTTTGTATTCCTCCTCCGTGTAAAGTATAAACTCTCCAAAGCCGAGTCATAATATTAGACTTGGATGACTACAGCGACACGCGGCAAGTTCTCAATAAAGAGTAACTTCTGCTGGAAAGATATCCCAACGTCTCCTGGTCTCTTATTCAACCAAAGAAGAAAAGTTCACAACAGTTTTGGTTCCGTGACCCGGATAGAGCTCCTCATCTGAATCCAGATTGAAACTTCAAGCTAAACAAAGATTAAACTTCGTTCCAGACTGAAGCTTTTTTTTTTTTTTACAATCAAGGACTGGTGAGTGCCACTCTATCCAAAAAAAAACCTTTAAGACCAGTACAAATTTGTTATCCTCTGCGCCGTCAGAGAAGAGTTAACAGACAGCTGTGGGGTTTGGTTAACCAAGTTATCCTGTAAAAAATAAGAGAAGGTTATCCTCTGTTCAGGCAGGGAAGATTAGCATTATGTGCTAATATTTGTGTGTTATCCTCTGTTCAGGCAGGGAAGATTAGCATTACGTGCTAATATTTGTGTGTTATCCTCTGTTCAGGCAGGAAAAAAATATCATTACGTGCTAATATTTGTGTGTATTTGTGTTAACAAGCGTAACCAGCCTCTGTTGATCAGAGAAGTTTTTAGTTTCTTGATTGTGTGGTAGCAAACAAATTTACAAAATGTTTAGGAAGAATGCTAGACTGATGCCCACAACTGAAAAAGGTGGTGTTGCGACTCCTACGTGGTCTGATCGTGAATTCAAGTCACTGTTAGGATTGCAAATTAACCTTATTGTTACTGAGAAAGTGAGACAAAACCTAACTCAGAAGTATGAGATCCATCCAGACTAGACGTGGTCTGTAGATGAATGTAAAAAGGTATTAGGAGCCTGTATTCACAAGAAAAATGTAAAAGGCATTATCTGCTGCCATAGAGAATTTGGTTTAGCACTAGCTACGCAGCGGTCTCGGCGTATCTCAGAGCTAAAAGAACAGATCCAGTTGCTCCGTGCTAGTGTATCTTCTTTGACTAAGAAATTGGACCGCAACAAAGCTTCAGAAAGAGCTGATGTGGATGAAGTTAGTCAGTCTATCCTGATTTACAAACTTTCTCTGAAAACGATGTAGCCACCCAATCAGTAACTGATGTGCCTGTAAATTCCGTGAAAGTACATGGTGCTAGAAAGAGATCTCAGGGGATTGAGGGAATTGAAAGTGTTACTCCTAACTCTTCTGTGGTCCAAGTGCAAACTGTTGCTAAATCACTAGGACCTAAGGATATAGAGAGACTATCCCAGAGCTTACCCTCAGCACGCACTAATTTTCCTGAATTTAGATGAGCAAAATGCACCAGGAAGGAGTACCATGGGTTGAAGCGTTGCCAGCAGTACTGTGTAGTACGAGAGCCTCACCTAACAGATCAGTAGGACTGAGCCCTCATGAGATTATTACTGGACACCCAATGCAAATGCCAGGTGTGACTGATCTAAGAAATGCGGATGTACACATTGCTTCAGATGCCCTGATGGCTTACTGTAAAAACCTCACAAAGGCAGTACATGGTGCCAGAGAGAGAGTTGAGTCATGTTGGCAGACTCCACCAGAAGGTGGACACACAATCATCCCAGGTCAGTGGGTCATGATAAAATCATTCGGAAACAAGCCATTAGAGACTAAGTGGCACGGACCACATCAAGTATTGTTGATTACAGCAGCTGCAGTGTTGTGTCAGGGAAGGAAAAGCTGGACTCATGTGTCACACTGTAAAGTTGTTCCCTCACCTACAGGGATAGGATAGGACACATGGACCAGTGAGGAGCCCAGGGAAGAACCAAATGCAACAGGCATCGGGGGGCCAAAGCCTGTGGTGAAGACTCTGTCATAGGCCTTCCCCATCCAATAGTCCATTCTCACCTCACTGTTCTTTAGCTGTCACAGGAAATAAGAAACAGGGAAAGGAGGACAACAATAGCAGACATAGATCGAACAGAGGATACAACCCTAGTCTTTGCAAGTTTTTTTGTTTATCACAGATACTGCTCTGCCGTCTTTTGTTTTCTCTCACTCTGTGCAGATACCACTTGATGGCTGAACCGAGACCCATACGCACTGACCTCGTCACCTACAAAGGAAGCCACAACCTCTACCAGACAACTAGACCCACTACCGACTGTCACAGAAGATAAAAAAAATACACAACACAGAATCAAATACGAGAACTTCAGCATGAAGAACGAGAACATCCATCAACATGATCAAGATTGCCATACTAGTACAACATCCAACAAGACATTCTTGATCCTTCAACAAAACTACATCAGATGACTGAAGATAATTCATGGTTTGGAGAAATGTTGGAGAAACCCTGGCTGTGGATCAAGAAAATAGCAATTCTGCTGTTGTTTTCCCTTTCCTGGTGTACTATCTATGCATCCACAGTATCAAGTGTTTCATTCAACAAATATCCCATACCCATCAAAAAGAAATAACTGCTCCAACTAGAAAAAGCTATTATCCATAAGAACTTCACAGACTCTAGCTAGATGTTTGTTTATACGTCATCATGGCATTCATCACTACAATCAACAACAGAACAAGTGTTATGTGCCTATAACAATCACAAGTTACAAACATTGAGTGTTTAAATTTGTATTTTGTGAGATCTTTAAATCTCTAAGGGGGAATTGTAGGATTACAAATTTACAAAATGTTAAATCTAAGTTCCAACAGAATAGTATATAAACTGTTTATTGTTTTATTTTATTTTTTTTACTTTACAGCAGTGATTTCGTTAGTATGCGCTCACGCAAGTGTCATTAGACAGATTTATTTTTTTCCCCCGTTAAAACAGTGCTTCCATTTTGTGTGCGCGTGTGTGTTTGTTGTGAAACTTAAAAAGCGAGGTGGGTGGAGGGAGGAGGAGTTTTACTATGTAAGACGAGGCGAGGGAAGAGGCTAATTCCAGACACGCACAAATACACAGCGCATGCCCGCACAAACAGAAACACCTATCTGTCGGGATTTATAAAAAAAAAAAAATTAAAGATAAAGTGCAGGTTAATTTGTTTTATTTTCACTTTATATATTGTAAATCAAAGTATTTTTATGGATTTATTTTTTTGGGCTGTGGAACAAATAATTTGAGTTTTCATTATTTCTTATGGGAAAATTAGATTTGGTTTACAAGTGTTTTGGAATATGAGCCCACTTCCGGAACGAATTATGCTCGCAATCCAACGTTCCACTGTATTTTGAAATAAATATTCTTATATGCACACAAAGTGCTTCGGGCCTTTTATAATAATCATTATGCTTTTTGTGTCTCGCATTGAATAACTATTTCATCCATTATTTGACGATTGCTGGAAAAAATAGCTGGAATGTTACTGTGAATTTATGACTGACGCTGTTCATCGGCGTGCGTGAACCCCCGGCTCGTACTTTTACTTTACAAAAGGAACCATTCTGATCAAAAGGCTGATAAACGCGTGAGATTTATCTATAATATTTCCCCAGAAAGTCATTGCGTCTCAATGTCTCAAATGCAGATCAAACATAATACACCTGTCCATAAATAAAAGGGAATATTTAAGCATTTACGCGAAATGCATTTCACTAAAAAAATTACAGATTAAAACAAGGAAAGACGACGTGCTAAGCTTCAGTTCATTGCGACGCAGATAAAAGGTCTAGGAAGGAAATGGGTTTCGTTATTTTACAAAATCTGAATATATTCAGTAAATTTATGAAATACATTCAAGTACAAGTATTAAATCCAACTATGAAGTCTGATTTAATTGGTACCATTAAACATTATTTATTTTATTTTATATTTTGCTGGCAAAATACATTTTAGGCAGCGAAGTCTGCTCTGTCTTGTTAATTCGTTTTAAACCCCTCAATTTTGCCAATTCCCCCATAAGCCAAACCGATTTGATAACTTCACACCTATCGTGAATGAAAAGTGAGAAAAGGGATTACAGTAATTGGGGGTCTGCAGGTGTTCACCTCGGAGCCCGCTGTCGTGTTTTATTCAGCGTGGTGACTATATTTTAGGGGTGCTCCGATCAGGATTTTTGAGACCAATCACCGATTTCCAATCACTAGAAGCTGTATCGGTGAATACCGATACCAATCACAGGCTCTACTTGAGGCTTTATGATGTTAGATATAGTTTAATAAATAATGCTACAATGTAAATGAAGTATTGAAATTACAAGAAGAGGAATATCGTGAATAGACAACTATATTTATTGACAAGCAACAACTTAAAACATAGCAGCCTGTGCTTGGTTAGTAATTGGGAACAGCTTAGAGCTTGACATACAACTTTCCTGTAGATTGTATATAATTAAATAAAACAACAGACAAGTAGGACGTGACTCGTCGGAAGTTCTGCAAAGTCCGCAAGCATCCGCGAGGGCCGGCAAAAAAATTAAACATGTTTAATGTTTCGCGCGGAAAGATGGAAACGTAATCACAGCACCAAAACTCACGGTGAATCATGATGAACCGTACTTACAGCCACCGACAGAAACTGCGTAGGTGAGATAGGGATATTACCGCCAGCTGAGTGAGTGGCGGCGCGCGAGCTACTGAGCTCTCCCGCTCCCTTAGCGCGAGCCAACTTAGAAAACTGCTTATGTTCCTTTATGTGGCTAACCTTCAAATGTCTGATGAGGTTCGTAGTGTTAAAATGCTTTGGGTGCTTCCCGCCTCGTGGAATTGGCTTGTTACACAGGTTGCAGATTGCTAATGTATTGTCTTTCACACAACACGTAGAACTGCCAGACTGGTGAAGCCATCTTAGCAGCGCGCAAAAAAAAAAAAAAAAGTCCCGCAATTTTTGCCTCATCTGATCGGCTTTTCTATATCGGCCATTATAGAAACTGCTGATCAAACTTCACAAAGCTATTATCTGCCGATCATGAAACACGCATTCATCATGAAAGATCTATTGTAAAACAAAAACAAAATCCTGCTTGCTTCAGCATTGTATCAGCACCGTTTATATTACACCTCAGATGGACACGGACACTGCCTTATGCGAGCTGCATGAGGCACTCGTGCAGCGCCAAACTTTTATCAGCACATCACCTGCCCCACCAAGGGTGAGAGGACACTGGACCATTGCTACACCACAATCAAGTAAGGCTACAAGGCACAATCTCATCCCCTGTATGGGAAATCCGACCACGCCGCCATCTTCCTCATGCCAAAATACAAATAAAAGCTTAAACAAGAAGCCCCGATTCAGAGGGAGGTTGTGTGCTTGAAGGACCAAATCAGTGCTTGTTTACACTCAATGACGCAGACTGGGACATATTCCGGCGCAGGTCTGATGACATCAATGTGTTTATGGAAACGTTGTAGGATTCATCAGAAAACTAGCGGACGAAATTGTACCAAAAAAAAAAAAAAAAACCCCACTATCAGTACGTTTCCCAATCAGAAAGCCGTGGGTGGATAAAACCATCCGTGACAGTCTCTGAGATCATGCACCACTGCCTATAATGCGTGACTTAGCGTCAGGTAAAATGGACCTGTACAACCCTGTGTCTTACAATGTTCGGAAAGCAACATAGGAGCGCTACGGAGGGAAACTAGAGTAACAGCTCAACAAAGTGACTCTAGGAGCCTGTGGCAGGAACTAAGGACAATAACGAACTATAAAGAACCAACATCCGGTATAATGAACACGGACATGTCTCTGGCAGACAAGCTAAACGCCTTCTATGCTCGCTTTAAGGCTGCAGCTAAAAACGCTAGTGATGCTAATGCTTGCAGCGCCATCAGCTGCAGACAAGAACAGAATGCCAGCGCCGGAAACGCCTTCCTCATGCTGACAACACCTTCATGGTGGGCCTGATCACTGACAACAATGACAGCCTATCTGAAAGAGATCAGGAGCCAGAAAAACAATCTCCTCCTAAAATGTCAGCAAGACAAAGGATTTGATTGTGGACTTCAGTACAAAGCAGCAAAAGAACTACAAGACCGCTGTGATCAACCGCTGCTGGACCAAGGCCAGGAATATCTTGAAGGACCTCAGCCACCCCAATAATGGACCGCGTTCTCTGTTGCGGTCAGGTAAGCAATTACGCTCCCTAAAGGCCAACTAACGTTGTTCTATATTTTCTTCTTGTTTTATTCCATAAGGTCACAGGCGGTCGTAAGCATTTCACTGCATTGTACTGTTTATGGCTGTGTATGTGACCAATAAAATTTTAAATTTTGAACCTATTTAATTTTGAACTAACCTTAAAAGGGGTATGGATAAGGCCAAGTGGAGCTGCAAGCTGAGAATCGAAGATCATTTCAACAACTCTGATCCTCAGCGTATGTGGCAGGACATCCAGTCCATCAGTGACTATAAACCCGCCCACTCTGCAACCATTCCCACTGAAGTCTCCTTCCTCAACGAGCTAAATAGCTTCTATGCTTACTTTGATCAGAGTCACCAGGAGACAATCACTATGTTGATACCACCTGTGAACTTTCAGCCTCTCTCACTTTACACCGCAGAAGTCTTTGCTGCCTTCAGCAGGATAAACAATCGGAAAGCTGCTGGCCCTGATGGAATATCTGGACATGTGCTCAGAACCTGTGCTGAACAGCTGTCTGAGGTCATAACAGACATCGTCAACAGTGCCTACTTGCTTTAAATCCACCTCCATTGTGCCTGTGCCTAAACACTCCAAACCCATGTGCCTTAATGATTACCACCCAGTAGTACTTACACCCATACTCATGAAGTCCTTTAAGCAGTTAGCCCCTAGCACACGGTTCTTTTAGCACAAGAAAAGCCTACCACTCAAAAAGGACCGTCATCAGTTCGTCTACCGTGAAAATAGGAGCATTGAAGATGCAGTTTCCCTAACTCTACACATGGTACTATCTCACCTGGATAATAAGAACACTTGCACAAGAATGCTGTTTGTAGATTTCTGCTCAGCATTCAACACGGTCATCCCCTCCAGACTGATTAGGAAGCTTGCTGATCTCGGAATAAACACCTTTCTATGCAGCTGGATACTGGATTTTCTGACCAACTGGCCACAAAATGTTAAGTGTAATAACATTCTCTCCTCAACCATCATCCTGGCGTTCCACAAGGCGTACTGAGCTCCTTCCTGTTTTCACTGTACACACATGACTGCAGCCCTATGTATGGTTCTAATACCATAATTAAGTTTGCAGATGACACAACAGTGATTGGCCTCATCAAGGACAACAATGAGACTAACTACAGGGCAGAGGTAAAGTACTTGGCCGAGTGGTGTGCTGACAATCACTTGCTCCTGAACACCAGTAAGACCAAGGAGCTCATTGTGGACTTTAGAAGGAGAAGAGGTAATACACACTCCCCTGTCTACATCAACGGGACAATGGTCAAACGTGTAAAAATTTCAAGTTCCTGGGGATACACATTTCTGAGGACTTAAGTTGGTTCACTAATACCTCCAGTCTCCTCAAGAAAGCTTCCCAGCGTCTCTTCTTCCTTAGATTAGAAAGGAAGTATAAATTTATAAAAGAACATAATGAACAATTTCTACCGTTGTGCAGTAGAGCGCATCCTAACCAGCTGTATTACAGTCTGGTATGGTAACTGCTCTATCTCGGACCGTAAATCCATCCAAAGGGTGGTGAAAACCGCCTAGAGCATCATTGGTACCACATTTCCTGTCATTGAGAAAGTATACAAGAAGAGCTGTCTGCATTGGGCTCGTAGCATCGTGAAGGACACCTCTCCCCCTGCACATAAACTGTTTTCTCTCCTTCCCCTTTGGAAAAAGAAATGGTAAATATGATGATATTCCAAGAAGAGCAAGTCTGGTACCCCAGGTGTCTGAGACATTAACCTTTTGTCTTTATGTACTTCCTGACCACTGGGTAGGGTCCCAAGGTAACTGTGAATGCTAATCTCAAGACCAGGCTGTGGCTGTCTCTATGATGTGAAGGTCTGGACGATACCGTCAGGCTGATTAGATTAGCACCTATGCATTTGAAAGGCATTGTTATGCTGACGACATCAGGGCTGGGGAGCATCCATTACCAGGCTGATTCCTGTACTACACTATGCTTTGTTTAGATGGTCTCCACCTCTTTGTATCTCGCTTCCTTGAAAAGTATAAACTCTCCAGAGCTAAGTTTTAGTCATACTTGGATGACTACAGCGATGCATGGAGAGTTCCTCAATAAAGAGTAACTTCAGCTGGAAAGATATCCCAACATCTCCTGGTCTCTGATTCGACAGAGGAAAAAGTTTCAAACAAAGGTATTTACAAAAAAATTATTTGGGGAGACGGAAAATTATGTTTTGGAATTTTTGTCTGTCTGTTTTTGTACACATCACATAAAAACTACTGAACAAATTTTAATAGGGTTTTCATAAGTGTATTTGCCCGAGCATTAAAAAATAATCAACCTTGAAAAAAATTATTAGTTCATCTCAATGTATCAATATAGCGCTGTACATCTATACATATAATAAAACTGTAAAGTTGACAGGTCTGTACATTGAAGATATTTGCAAAAAGATCATTTGGGGAAAGGAAAAATTAGTAATAGAACACATCAAGATGGTTTTCAAAAATTTTGTCTATACGCTCTAATTAGTGTTAACGTAAACATTTGTACTTAAACATGATCCCACCCCATAATTCCGCACACTTCAGAAGGACATGAAAATTTTTAGTTGATTCCAAAATACAACAGATGATGTTATATATTTTTTAAAACATGCTTATGAGTGCGCAATTAAATTCCACAAGAACAAAGTCATGGGCACATATTAAAAAGCATATGTGCCCATGCTTTTCATTCATATGCAACAAATTCAACCTCTCCTGTAATTTCTGTGTCCCATACACTGGCCACCTGAACCAGACCAGGAGAGAAACACTCAATGACTCCAAGCTATATAGCATATAGGGGGAAGTAAGCCGGCTCAATGATAAAGGAGCTGCGGATCTTATTAATTGTGCCTGGAAAGATTTTATTTGCCTGTGACTATTTTGTGCATCGGTTCCCACTCAAGCTCTCGCGAGACGGCCTGCGGGAAGACGCAGATGCATGAAGTCACCTGACCCGGAAATAAAGCGTGTCCGGGAAACAGCACAGGGAGAAAGTATGGAGATACAGCGCGCCGTTTACGTTGCATTTGCTACGGAGTTCACAAAGAGGCTGACGAAGGCTATTCCTTGTGGGTTTTCCTTTTTAATCCGGAATCACCAACTGGACTGAGCACTCTCGCTCCGACATCGGGCTCCCGGTATTATTCCATAATTTCTTGCGAGACAGATTCATCTCTCCTCACAAACACACTATTGCAATAACCTGGACTTTGGTCATTCTACACACACAGCTTTCATCTGTATACATTTTGTAAATATTGTTTTCGTCCTTGGTTTTGGTGCACCTTTTTGTTTAGGTTTGTATAATACACTATTGGATTTTTCAAATTGGTCGTCGTGTTGTCTTTCTTGTTCACTGATTTTTTAAGTATGCCGACACCAAGATAAAGATCTTTCCTTTTAGTGGAACTCTCAGTTTAATTAAATATTCTGATTGTTACATAGTGGTGCCCTGTCTGAGGATCATTTTTTTGTGTGTCGCGGGTGTTTTGAAACTAATCAGCAAGATGGATGTTGATGCTAATATTGTTAATATGACCAACATAGGCAGGCTAAGATATGTACATAAAACTCGAAATGTTGTAGGATTTTTCGGTAGGCCCTTGGGTAACCCATCCTGATCCGGCAGCAGAAGTAACATTTTAAGTTCTTTGCACATATCTGATGGACAGACTGATGATGATGATGATTGTGATGATCGTGATCGTGTGTCTGGTATTCACCTTATTCTGCAAAGTGGCTCTTTATTGGCTCTTTCTGAAACAGTTAAAATGTTAGAGTTTGCTTTCAAAGAATCCGCTAATAGTACCATAAATAGGGAAACTTTTCGGCAGGGCGTGGACGCTAGCTTAGCAGGGTTGAAGAACTACGTCCAGGAGGCCCTAGAAAAGCTGGAGAGAGCGGTCACAGACTGTTTTCTGTGGAGAGACGCCATGTGGGAGAGGCAAATGAAAAAGTTTGGTCTCACTAGCCAGCCTACTCTTCGCCCCTACACCTTAACACCCTTCTGCACAGCCCACGCCTGGGACTCCAGTCACAGCATCCAGGAGAAAGATACGAGACCAAGTAAACTGTGATGTTCCATTTGTTATAGCCGGCACATCCAACCTGCTTACCACCTCCGAAATGCCGGCTACATCCTCCTGTTACGCACAACACCCCATCTGCTTGGCGTTTCAAATATCTGGAGTTTTTTTTTTTCCAGAGATCACTGACATCGCAGACGAAGAGCTGAGGGGTCACATGCTTAACACCATGAACCCCAGAGTGGCTGACTGTCTCAGAGGCACAGGGAGCTCAGTGGAACAGCTGGTAAAGGGGGAGACGAGGGTGGAAAAAGGCTGCATAGGAGTCAAGGATAACTGGCAGAAGCTGGAGGCTCAGCCCAGCAAGGAGGAGGAGTTGAAGAAAGCGGTCACAGAACCGTCTCCAACCCTACACCTAGCTGGACTTTCCGTCGCACAGACCCACTCAGCAATCATCTTTACTATGTGCTGCCACCAAAAGCTGATCCTCCACCGCTTAGGCCACTCCTCTGGCCTAACCAGTGACCTGGAGGAGCCATCACAAGCCCAGCAGGAAGACCACCAGATAGCTCAACTGGCCTCGAGGAAGTACCCTTGGAATAACCTGGACTTTGGACATTCTACATACACAGCTTTCATTTGTATATATTTTTGTAAATATTGTTTTCTTAGTTGGTTTTGGAGTACCTTTTTGTTTAGTTTTTACTAGTTAGTTTTTTTTGTTTAACTGTTGGTTTTTTCAAATTGGTCGTTGTGGTGTCTTTCTTGTTCACTGATTTTTAAAGTATGCCACTAAGATAAAGATCTTTCCTTTTAGTGGAACTCAGTTTAATTAAATATTTTGATCGTTACACCTGAACCATTCAATAACTATTTCTTCAACATTTCTTCCCACGTAGACTTCTAATATTATGTAAACTTCCACTGCTTCTTATATCAGAGTGTAAAGTCACACCACCACGAATACGGGCCATTAAACCATTAGCTAAACCTGTAATCAGTATTGCCGACGTATCAACTTTGTCGCTAGGTTTAGGGATATTGTTGTGTTCTTTAGGCTCGTCTTGTCAAATAACTAGTCAAAACTGAATTATGAATACCTCTGTCATTTTAACATACGAAAATGTGATTACAACTACGCAGTCAAAAGTATATTGTTGATATTCGTAATATTAATTACAAGTAATTAGATTTAGCCATTAAGCATTAAACCAGCTTCCCATGCGCAGTTCTACTCACAGGACATAAGAATGCTCTCTTGGCTTCCACTTTGGTCAGAGAATAACAGAGAAAAAGCATGTTATGCCTACCTTACTGTCGGTGACAGACATGAATTACTTGTGCATGCACATGCCAAAGCTCCCCATGAACAATCAAAAATTTGTTTGCTTAGCGAGCTCATTCTTTTATTTTATTCACTGTATTTAATTTGACTGTTTCTTTTATTAAAATCATGTATACTAATACGATGTAAAATAAAAATTTATAATGATACTAAATAGAATGAATTACTTGTGTGTTATATAATTTTTTTATTATCCAAAACGATCTTCTGCTTGTATTGGGTAGGTCCCCAGCATTAACCTTTTCAGCAATTTGAATGAATGTAGCTCTTCTATTCAATCAGACCATATGGGTCGGTCTTCTCGCCCCACATGTATTAAAGGATTAAATTAAGGGTTGTGTGAGCAAAATCTCCCACAATAACGGTCATGAAAAAAATCTGCTGTGTAATGCTGGGGCCATCACACTGAACCATGTTCCGATTATGTACTCAAAAAAAATGGATGAATACACTATGAACTTGTACAACTTGAGAGGAACGCAGTAGAAATCTGTAAGAACATAGTATTGTCTCACCTGACACTGAGCTTTTTTTGGACATTTTCTAAAAAAGCCTGATGACGTGGTTAAAGCAAGATGTAGAAATAAGCCTAGCTCAGAGAGGATAGATTGGATGGCATTCTAACCGAGTTGTCATTGTTCTTCAATGTTGTTTTATGTTCTTCAGGTACATAACACTGTTATGGCCCCCATGCAGCAGGTTATCAACAAGTCTATGACACATTCGGAGAATGTAGTAGAAGTACTGGATCCAATCCCTTACACTTGATCCTTTCATCAACGTTGTCAACATCCACACATTTTGATACATGTAAGAAAAGGGATCTTGTTTCATTTGTGTAGTGATCATCCAGCTCTACTGTAAATTGGCATTGGTACGATAGTATCAAAACAGTTTTTCGAGTAAAGTAAATGAGAACCCTACTGGAGGAATAACCATCAGTGTATTCCTACTGTCAATGAGTATATTACCGTAGCTTTCTGCCAACTACGTCACATATGATGTTATAGTTTACAGTTTCTTTATGATTTTAATTTAGTTATAAAGTAGTTTTGTAGTTAGTGCGTGCAAGAGGTGCGTGTGTCAGACCTCCCAAAAGCCCAAAATGGTGGGAAAACAAGAGGGTCCTGTGCACCCTATAGTGCTTGGGCCCTAAAAAAAAAAAAGTGTCAGCGAATGAAAAGCAGAAAAAGCAGAGAGAAGCCTACCAGAAATATGTTTAAAATGTGTGCCACAGAGATCAAGTATAATTCGATGCTAGTCCCCCATTTTTTTAATTACAGGATGGAGCTCTGTTAGTAACCTAATTGACATAACTTTGGGAATTATTTAATAAAAAAATTAACAAATATTACTTGAGTATTTTGAAGTTTTTTAAATTTCACATACATTTAATATACTATGATTTATGTGACCACTTGCAAGGCAAAAAGAATTGCACTTGATTATCAGCCATTTTAAATAAAAGATAATAAACAAAGGATCTAAAGAAGCTGTGTTACTATCCAATCCTATTTGGGAAGCAGAGAAAAGCATAGGACAAGCTCAGACCACAAGGAAAGATGAAAACCAAAGCAGATTCCCCACTGTCATGCCCTCACTGTCCACCCAATTGTTTCAAATTTAAAAATAACAAATGGTGCTGTTGAAAAGATGTTAACTGTTTCTCTTGGATATGGAAAAAACGCACAATATTTCCAGCAAAAATTGATGCATAGTTACTTCTTATGCCATAACTTGAACAAAAATATAATATCAAAACATTATTATGGCACAATGCAAAAGTTTGGGCAATCCAAGAGTCTCAGATTCTTTTTACAAGGTTTCAGACCTTAATCAGCTCGTTATATCTGATGCATGGCAACAGCTGTCATTAGTAAATGCCAGTTTCAAAGCTTTACAAATACTTTGACTCTTCAAACCTTGTGCACACACTTGCAGACACTCAACAACCATGGGCTCCTCTAAGCAGCTGTGTAAGTCTCTGAAAATGAAAGTTATTGATGCCCACAATGCAAGAGAAGGCTACAAGAAGATAGCAAAGCGTTGTTAGCTTGCCATTTCCATAGTGAGAAATGTAATTAAGAGAGGGCAGTTCAGGGGAACTGTGGAGGTCAAGATGAGATCTGGAAGACCATGAGAGAAATGCCTGTATGCTAGTCAGAAAGACAAATGAAAACCCCCAATTGACTGCAAAAAACCTGCAGGAAGATTTAGCAGATATATAGTGGTGGTGCACGATACCACTGTGCTTGCACAGACAAGACCTTCATTGAAGAGGCAACAGAAGAAAACCTTACCCTTGTCCCCATCATAAAATCCAACGTCAGAAGTACATCTACAGAAGCCTGATGCGTTTTGGAAACAAGTGCTGTGGACTGAAGTTAAAATAGAACACTTTGGCCACAATCAGCAAAGGCATGTTTGGAGGAAAAAAAAAAAAAAAAAAAAAAAAGGAGCAGCAGTTCATGAAAAGAATACCTTGCCAATTATTAAGCATGGTGGGGTGGATTGATAATGCTCTGGGGTTTTGTTGCAGCCAGTGGCACAGGAAACATTGTGGAGTGGAGGGAAACGGGTGGAGGGAAGAATGGATCTCGCGTAATATCAGCAAAAATCACACCATCTGAAAAAAATAGGGATGCTCCGATTAATCGGTCGCCAATCATAATTGGCCGATGATTGCTTTAGGAAGTTTGATCGGCAGTCTCTATAATGGCCGATATAGAAAAGCCGTTCAGATGACGCAAAACTCGCGGGACAAGTTTTTTTGCGCGCTGCTAAAATGGCTTCCCCAGTCTGGCAATTCTACGTGTTGCGTGAAAAAGACAATACATTAGCAATCTGCAACCTGTGTAACAAGACAATTCCACGAGGCGGGAAGCACCCAAAGCATTTTAACACCACGAACCTCATCAGACATTTGAGAGAGCAGGAGAGTTCAGCAACTCGCGCGTCGCCGCTCACTCAACTCTCGGTAATACCGCTATCTCACCTACGCGGTTTCGCGCGGTGGCCGAAAGTACAGCATTATGCGCTAAAATGCCACAGATTGTTTGGTAGAATACTCGATTACTAAAATATTCGATAGCTACAACCCTACAAGAGACGCAAGCTGAAGATTTTGGAATGGCCATCACAGTCCCCTGATTTAAACATGATTGAAAATTGGTGGGTAAAAAATCTGAGCTGTGCATGCAAGACGACCGAAGAATATTACGGAAATATAGTTGCAAGCAACGATGATGGGTCCAAGTACCCCGTGTCCATCGCCACCACTGGGTCACCGCACAACCTGTGTGTTATTTGAGTACGTTAAGACCTCGAAAAAGTCATCACCACCCTGTTGCATAGTGTTTGACTTGGACCCTAAATATTTGTTGAGTGTGTTAGGGTTAGTGTGTGTGAGACAAGTGGATGCGTCAGTATGTGTGTCTGTGTTTCTGCGGGTGGGTGTGTGAGTGTTATAATTTGTGATGTGCGATATACTGGAGTATGAGTGTTTGTATATACGTACGCATGTGCGTGAGAGTGTTACATTTGTAATGTGTGTGTGATACAAGTGTGTTTGCGTTTGTGTGCATGCGAGTGTTGTATGAATGTGTTTGTGTGTGAGTGCGACATGCATGTGTGTGTTAACATTTGTGATGTGTACGTGTGTTCAATAGGCCGCAGATGCTGGAAAGTAAACATCACACTATGATGTTACTCAATGTGTGTGAGAGATGTGTGTGAGTGTTAACATTTGTAATGTGTGTGAGATACAAGTGTGTGCGATGCGAGTGTGAGAGTGCTAACATTTGTGATGTTTGTGTGTGTACAATAGGCTGCAGATGCTGGAGAAAAAGCCTCACACTATGATGATGTCACTCAATGTGATGTCACAGACCATGTCACTGAATATAATGCCACACACAGTTATTAATCATTTTTCAGTGCAAGTTTAAGACATTATCACGGCTGACTTGTTTGAGATTTCACAAATCCCTCCAAAATTTTGCGTCCGCAATGTCTTTAGATCACATCAGCCCAGTTTGGTGACGATCGTATAAATTCCATAGGAGGAGTATATTAAAATCCATCAGGTGCATTTTTTTGTTTGGCACCGCAGAACCTGCACACATCACACACTATACAGGGATAATGTCAGTTTGGGGCCTAAATATTTGTTGAGTGCACGCGTGTGTGTGTGTGTGTGTGTGTGTGTGTGTGTGTGTGTGCGTGTGTGTGTGCGTGTGTGTGTGTGTGTGTGTGTGTGAGAGTGAGTGAGTGAGTGAGTGAGTGAGTGAGTGAGTGAGTGAGTGAGTGAG
>JAAGKR010002203.1:0-100910 GCA_011419295.1 Clarias macrocephalus
GCTGACCTATCCTATATAATAAACCTCATTTGACCCTCCATTTAATAGAAATCCTACTGATCGTTAGGGCAACACCTGCAGCTGATCCTTAGTCACAGCAACTGTCTTTGTTCCCACACTCGGTTGCCTCTCCTGGTCTTGTCTCCACAGCATCAAGCATGTGACTTTGTGGATGAACACCTGCAAACACAGCCAGATTGTTGGGCAACGAGGGACCTCTGAACCTAGCAGGCGGAGGAGAACCAGGCCCTAGTTTGGCCCTGCTCAGTGTGGTATCACTCTGGTCAATGGGCCTGTTTTTGGCCGCGCTTGCTTACTGTTCCATGAAATGCGCCTCTGGAACAGTGCAAACTTGACTGAAACAGACCGGACACTGTTAGGCAACAGTGCTCCCTTTGTGTGGAACTGTCAAGGCTGGCCTATTCCTGATGTTCCTCCCTTTCTTCAGAACTTCAGCTGTGAGCAAACAAAAGCAAACTGCAACACTGTGTGTTGCTATGCAGCTAGCCATGTCGGAATGTATGGCTATTACAAGAGTTGCCATTTTTCCTTATGTTTTCGTTTAATCAAATAAAGCATGAGCAGCAACTGAATGGCCCAGGAGGTCTGAGGTGTAAACAATTATTGTTTAAGATATGACACCAGATGAAGAGATACATATTCAAAACATGGTTTATATTCATTGTGTTCAGAAATTTCCATTTCAAGTTTTATAGCACCAGGAAATGGTCAGTGGGTTGCATAGTCTATACAAGGCTGAAATGTGGGTCTTTTTTCACTTTGTTAACTGCTTCTTAAATAATCCACGATGCTGTTCAATGCTTGATGCCAGAGGGATTTAGCCCTTAAGACTTGACTTCTATCCCTACCGATGAACAGAGTGACATCCAGCCCGTTTACCTGAAAGCTTCAGCCATCAATGCCATCATGCTCATTATCTCATAATAAACGTAATTTTAGTAGCTAACAGCGGAACTAGAGATCATTTGCAATCACTCTTTTCTCTCTTGCTAAACAGCACTGTAACTAAATCATCTGTATCAAATAATAACTATATTCACAACCCTTTGATGTCACGATTATCAGTATATGTGGTATATTGTGCTATGAGCACAAGTTATACTATATACAGTAGGTTAAATTACACTATATGTGGTTGGATTAAATATTTTTAGAATGAAAAGCAGTAGCACTTGGTTTTAAGGCTCTTTTCACTTTGCATGATCGTCCCTGAGGTTGCCATTTTTTATTTTTTCCATGTACTCCCTGCCAATATAATTCAATTTCTTCATCCAAGCTAAATATTTGCTGCATGGACCATGGATCCACATGTGTGCACTGCTGTACAGAAGACTTTAGCAGCGAGGCTCTTTTTTTAAAATATTTTTTTGCTGTACCTGACATTGTATAGCAATGATGTAACTTTTTGATTTAGAAAAATTGCTTCCATGATAAAAATGTTCATGATATTAATAGTTTAATTAATTTCATTGACATGGTGGCTTACAAGTTAGTATTGTTGTATGTCACCTCCAGGGTTGGGATTTCAAATCGTGCTTCCAGTCTTTATGTGAGAGGTTTGCATGTTCCCCCTGTGCGTTGTGGTTTTTTTTCCACAGTCCAGGGACATTAACATTATAGGTGTTTCTGTTGTTTCCTAATTCCCTCTAGTGTGTGAGTGCCCTGTGATGGGTTAGCATCCTATCCAGGTCTTCCACCCTCTGACAGCCTTCAGGCCCCCTGTGACCCTAAAGTATAAGCAGTCCAAACCCCCCCCCCAAAACTGAATTAGTATGATTAATACCTTAGTCTTGGCTGAGGATCTACTGTACATGATTTATTCGATTTTGGATAAACTTTGCACATCAACAGAGGAATTGTCTTGTCTTATCCATTAAAACATGAACACCTAGTTTTATTGGCTTACCATATAGATACTTTTATTCTACTGCAAAGACATTTTTTAAAAGCCTCATCAAACTTGCATTAACCCATATCTGTGTTATATCTGAGTCTCTTATAAGCGCAAAATGATTCAAACCTACAATAAATATGAAAAGATCATATATGAGGTCAAAGCAATAGTACAGTAAAAGGAGATGAGTCAAGGACAGATTAATTTAGTCATAGTGTAACGGAAATATACAGTACAGACCAAAAGTTTGGACACACCTTCTCATTCAAAGAGTTTTCTTTCTTGTGTTCTTTATTGTGTTCTTTAGCCCAAACAAGTCTCTTCTGCTTGTTGCCTGACCTTAGCAGTGGTTTCCTAGCAGATAGTCTACCGTGAAGGCCTGATTCACACAGTCTCCTCTTAACAGTTGTTCTAGAGACGTGTCTGCTGCTAGAACTCTGTGTGGCATTGAGCTGCTCTCTGATCTGAGCTGCTGTTAACCTGCGATTTCTGAGGCTGGTGACTGGGATGAACTTATCCTCCGCAGCAGAGGTGACTCTTGGTCTTCCTTTCCTGGGGCGGTCCGCATGTGAGCCAGTTTCTTTGTAGCGCTTGATGGTTTTTGTGACTGCACTTGGGGACACTCAAAGTTTTCCCAATTTTTTGGACTGACTGACCTAAATTTCTTAAAGTAATGATGGCCACTCGTTTTTCTTTACTTAGCTGCTTTTTTCTTGCCATAATACAAATTCAAACTCTTTGAATGAGAAGGTGCGTCCAAACTTTTGGCCTGTACTGTATATATACTGATGGGAAAAAAACACCACCTGGATTTAACCAAGCAAATAGGTAAAAGTCTTCCATAATTGCTGCAGTTATTAATATGGTTTATCTGGCAACAAGTTATTTCACCCTAACTGATGCAGTGAGTAGCTTCTTTTTTCTTAAACAACCATGTCAGAAGACATATCCTGTGGTCCTGGCGAAGATGTTACTCTGTTTTAGAAGTGTCAAATTGTTGGCCTGCACCAAGAAAAGAAAACAGCTAAGGACATTGTTGAAGCTATTAAAATTGGGGCAGGGTTGTCAGCTGACAACCTGAATATACTGACCAGGTTTTTCCATCAGTGGAACATTGCGAAAGAGTGGTTCAGGGAACATGAGACATCATTTTCACACATGGGTTGGCCACCACAGAGTCCAGACCTTAACCCCATTGAGAATCTTTGGGATGTGCTGGAGAAACCTTTACGCAGCGATCTGACTCTCCCATCATCAATACAAGATTTTGGAGAAAAAGTAATGCAACTCTGGACAATAATCAAAGCAAAAGGCGGTTCAATGAAATATTAGTGTGTGCAACTTTTTTTTGGGTTTTTTATTTAATTTCTACATTGTATAACAATACTGGAGATTTCAAAACTGTGGAATAACACATATGGAATTATGTAATTAAGAAACAACAGCAACAGTCAGTTGTTATATAAAGACACGAAGCTGTTCTGGAATAGATCTTGCAAGAATAGTATTCTCAAGTGTATTTGCAAAACCCATCAAGCACCATGATGAAACCGGTTCTCATGAAGACCATTTCAGGAAAGCAAGAACAAAACTTTGCTCTGCTGCAGAGGAGAAGTTCATTTAGAGTTACCAGCCTCAAAAATCACCAATTAACAGCACTTTAGATTAGAGCCATTATGAGGGATTCAGTGTTCTAAAGTGATTATTGTAAATTTTTGATGCCTTCTACATTGTAAAACAATGCTGAAAGAAATAAACATCAGGAAAGACAATATAATTAGAATGTGTGTCCAGACTTTTGACTGGTACTGGTTATTCATAAATCAAACACTGTAGTTTCTTCCTATGCCAGAGTAGACCCAAAAAGGTGAGAGTGATTCTGTTTGTCAGTCACTTGACATGTTTTCCATGTAATTAGAGGAGTTTAGGTCCAGCTGGCCATCACAGAGGCAGCTTTCTGTCACTAAGTAAATGTAAATCTGTGTATTGGTCATGGTACTTGAACGTGCAATTGCCATAAACCTGGAAAATTTGACTACAACTTAGAGAACACCTCATTTCACACCCTACAACACCCTCCTGACCTGATTCATAACTGCATCATGAAAATAACATGAAAAGCGTCACTCCACAAAATATCATGTCCAAGCAATTTAGTTCTGGTTAAACACTTGGATAAGAACCATAAAGCTTTCATATATCACAAGGTATTAATAGATGACATAACATATGTTTAAAGATTGTCATGTTTTGAGTTTATTATAGTTAATGCTTTCTGCATTGTTTTTCATGCTGTTTCCAAGAAACGACTTGCAGAGTTTCCTAATTATATATGCATGTGTAAAAAAAAAAAAAAAAAAATACAACACAAGACATACAAAACATCTGTAATTTAACAGGTGCTTATTGGCATAAAGACTGTTCCATGGAAAACATCTGCATAGGTGGTCTCTCTCTTTCTCTCTCTCCATCTCTCCAGGGCTGTAAGGAGGAGAGGTTGATTATAAATACTGTGTGCTTCTCAGAGTTAGGGAAAAAAGCCTCATATTTCTGGAGCGGTTTTTACCAGAGCATATTTTTATCTTTGAAAGCCAACACAGATAGACCAGGCCTGCACAGCTGCGCCTCTCATTTGTTTAAGCGTGTACAAATAGGCCGACCAACACAAGCCATAAAAAGTGAGAGGAGGTTTTGCTCAACATGGCACTTTTGTCTGACCATAGAGGAGCAAGGCCACATTCCTAAAAACAAGCACATTATAACAACATTTAAAAAAACAAACAGAATGAGACAAGGCTTGCAGTTGGCATCTTACATTTTGTTTCTGCAATAACGTACCTTGCATCCTAATGGATATGGCTGGTGTATGCAGTCTATTGGTTGATGAGGGAAAAAATGCTGCAGGTTTTAATGGTTTTATAAAAAAGAAATATAATTGGTACCTAGGCAGAGCTACAACATATTCGGACTGGAAGAAATGTATACAGCAAAATGTTAGACGTTACATGACTGTCCTCTGTGTGGAAGGCTTGTTTTGCCTTGCCTACTGACAGAGCCAGTGTAATTCTTCTCTTTTTTCCCCTGATGAGTCACTACCAGGTTTAGTTCAGGTTTATAGGTTTGGGTGACATATGAGTTCTGTCTTACCCCACTTAATGATCTGACAATTTTACGCAAACCTAAACACTGTGGTCCTTAAACTGATTTTGGATTACTTAATAACAAATTGTGCTGAGTCAACCACAAACGTCACTTTATAGCAGAGTCTTGCAGGGGCAAATGTGAAGCCATATGTCCAACAGCTAAAAGCTAAAACTTGGTGTAAATTGGGTCATGCAATAGGACAACGATCCAAAGCACACAATTAAATTTACATCAGAATGGCTGAAGAATTAAAGAATCAAGGTGTTGTAATGTCCTAGTTAAAGTCCAGACCTCCAACCAAATTGCAATGCTGTGGTGGGACCTTAAGAGGGCTGTGCACAAATGAATGCCCCAAAACCTCTGAATGTTTTGAATGGACATCAACAAGAATGGACCAAAATTCCTCCCTAATGATATGAGAGACTGATAAAGTTATAAATGAAACGATTCCATTAAGTTATTGCTGCTAAAGGTAGTAGATCTCTAAGGCATTGAATCAAGGGGGTAGTTTGTATTGTCCACATTTAATTTGTAGCTTCATTTCAGTTAAATAAATAATTGTATATTATATAACACCATATGTATATATATATAGTATAGACCAAAAGTTTGGACACACCTTCTCATTCAAAGAGTTTTCTTTATTTTCATGACTGGGATGTGGAATTATATACATAACAAAAAAGTGTGAAACAACTGAAAATATGTCATATTCTAGGTTCTTCAAAGTAGCCACCTTTTGCTTTGATTACTGCTTTGCACACTCTTGATGAACTTCAAGAGGTAGTCACCTGAAATGGTTTTCACTTCACAGGTGTGCCCTGTCAGGTTTAATAAGTGGGATTTCTTGGGGGTCTGTACTGTGTGTGTGTGTGTGTATAAAACAGTAATTTGTTCATTTATCATAATGACTTCATTGATAATAGTGACTTCAAAGGACTCTCTCAAACATAATAAATAATATTCATTTAAATAAGTAGCTAAATGAAATGGTCAGAAGGGAAACCCTAAACATTTGCGTTTCAGAAGTCAGAAAACAGGTGCAAACATGTTTCCACCTCTAATTTCTGAAAATCTGCTTTCTCCACTCCCCTTTCCTTCAAAGCTCATTCTGTCTCTCGCACATCTTTTGCTCCTCCCTTTGCTTCCACCATGAGAGGGGTATACCTTTAAATAACCCCTGCCTGTTACTGCAGTTAGCCAGTGCTATGCATAGGAAGACAAAATACACAAATACTTTAAGGCTAAGAAATTAAACAAAACATATTGCTAAAGCCAGTCATAAGTGTAAAAGTTTAAAAGTATGTGTATGTACTGTACTGTAAGTAGGTAAGTAAGTCAGTGAGAATCAGCTTTTGTAAGAGTGTGTAAAATGTAATACATAGATTATTTTCTTAGAATATTTTTGTATTACAGAATATAAATTTCATGACCTGTAGGTGAAGCCCCGCAAAGTGATTTTAGGCCATTCTTTATTTATAAGTTTTATTATCTCTTGAGCAATTTGCAGTGGAAATCCCCCTACCAGTTCTAGAACATAGAGGGTGTGTGTGTGTGTGTGTGTGTGTGTGTGTGTGTGTGTGTGTGTGTGTGTGTGTATATATATATATATATATATATATATATATATATATATATATATATTTCTGAGCGGGGTTTCCCCCATAAGCCTTGTTTAAATGACATGTTTCAAACACAGAACTAGGTGCTAATGAACTGGGTCCTGACAAAGTTTACTTTCCTGGGTTGAGTCCCACTGTACAATGGCTTCATTCACTGGATCTTAGCCGTGGAAAGTGTTTGTAAGGTAATCCCGTAAGAGTTCGTGAGACCTTTCCGAAATCTCAATATGTCTTTCTCCTGACCTTCCTTTTGGTCTTTGCCAAGGATAACACTAATATACCTCAGCTGATACTAGCAGTCAGCACAGAGATTTGCATGCAGCAAAATGGCATCCATTCACGAATAGCTGGCATATTCACTGGCTGAGGAAACAAACACCTCCCCTTGTGTGCCCTATTACTCACCCAGTGCACTTAGAGCCTAAAAATCAGAGTCATTGCCCCACTGGATGTCTCCAAGGGCACCAGGCCTAAGGAACTATCAAGCATATTTTCAGTTTACTTACACATTCAGTTCCATACCATTCAGAGTTTGGGGATATGAATAAATGCTCTTAAAGATCTTTTCTTTCAATGAGACCAGCAGCTGTATAAAGACAAGTTTCCTGTTTTGGAAATCGGTGTAGATTATGAATAGTAAAAACATGTTGAATGTCATAAGGGTACACAGGCTGTTTTTCTCGGCAGATTCAGTCTGCTTCAGTCTTTCTCTAGCTAAATGTAAGCTTATGAAATCAGTGCCTCACCAATCATGCAGCAATAATGCCTAGGTTGAATATGAAATACAATTTACTTTATTTTAAATATACAGTGGCATTAATTTCTGCATTAATTTGATTATCAGATCACATTAATTTGTGATCTGATCTTCATCTAAGTCAAGGGTATTAACAGATATAATATGCCTAAACTGATAATACACACACACACACAAAAAAATTTCTGATTCATGCCTTTATTGAACACACTCACTCAACATTTTAAATGTTAGTGGAAAAACATTTTTTTTCCTTTGGCAGCAAGAAAACCTCATCCAGGCACTTCCTGTAGCTGTGAATCAGACCTGCACATCGTTAGCTCTGTCATATTCTTTGAACGTCTCATGTGTAACGCTCTCTTCAAGTCATTCTATAGCATCTCTATTGGGGTGAGGTCTGGGCTCTGATTTGGCCATAGAGTTAGGCCCTTAAAAGTTAGGCCTGACAGAATTTGGCCCGAGCCCAACAAGTACATTTTGATTGACGGCTTTTTAAAAGCTCGAACCCGTTTACAGCCCGACACACACAGCTTTTGCCAAGAATGAGTCATTTATACATAACGTATACGTTATAAACGTAAACGCCAGAGGCAAGCCTCTGTTTCACCTCCTCAACATCAATTTTTTCATCTTTCTCGCGCTAATTGAAACGCAAGCCCGAGCCCGGCCCGAGTCCGTGTTAAATGATAGAAATTAAGTCAGAACCCGACCAAACTCGTTTGGCCAGTCCAAAAGGCAGATTTTGTTTTTCTGAAGCTATGCTGTTATGCACTTGCTCTCACTTGGGTCATTGTCCCGTTGGCCGTTCATCCAACCACACAGTTTCAGCAACCGTAGACATTCTCAGATAATCCTGAAGAATATTTTTATACACTTGGGAATTCATCTTCCTCTCTATGAGTGCAAGTGGCCAGGCCCTGATTCAGCAAAGCAGGCTCAAATCATGATGTTTCCTTCACCATACTTTACAGTTGGGATGGTATTTTCATGATGATATGCAGTGCCCTTTTTACTTCAGACGTAGTGTTGCATGTTTTTTCCAAATAGTTCAATCTTAGTTTCATCAGTGCACAAAACATTTTGCCAATACCGCAGTGGCGTGTCAATGTACTCTTTTACAAACTTCAGGCAAGCAGCAATGTTCTTTTTAGTAAGCAGCGGCTTTCTTTGTGGTGTCCTGCCATCGACCCCACTTGTTCAATGTTTTACATATCGTAGACATATGAACACAGATATTAGCCAGTTCTAATAATGCCTTCGAATCTTTGTCTATCACTTCGGGTTGTTTCTTTACCTCATTGATGAGTCGTAGTGCTCTTCGGATCATTTCCATGAAGTGTCTCCATTTGCCTAAGTGTAAACTGGTGAATTTCTAAGGTCTTTAAAATTGCTTGGTAACCCTGTCCAGCTTTATGTAAATCAATCATTCTTGATTGTAGATCCTCTGAAAGCTCTTTTTGGCGAGGCATGGCTCATATTAACATATTCTTCTTGTGCGGAGCTAATCAGTCAAAGTAGCCCTAGTCAACACCTCCATACTCATTTTCCAATTTGCTTATTTGAGGTACAGTAATTAACTCAAGGATTCACATACATTTTCCATTAGGATTATGGGGTTTTTATGGTTGTTCTCAACAAATACATGAAAGATCAAACTGTTTTTTGTTTTATTAATTTAGACACATTATATCTGTCAATGCTCTTGACTTGATGAAGATCATATCACATTTTATGGCAAATGAATGAGGAAAATCACTATATATGTGGTGCCATTTTTTATCAGGTAAATGTATAATAAACTACATCTTTCATTCACACGCAAAAAAAGGATATATATCCACAACAAAACACAAACAGAAAAACCTATACTACCAGACAAACATTTTGATACACCTTTTAACCTTTCTTTCGATATTGTAAGGCAATGCCAAAGGCATGCAAAATGTGCAATAATTTCATAGTTATCCTCTGTAAAGCCTTCATAACAGCTGTAATCTGAGGCGATGTTAATTGGTGATTTTGAGGCTTGTAACTCTAAACGAACTTCTCCTGTACAGCTAAGAGACATTTTGGTCTTGTTTTCCTGGGATGGTTTTCATGAGAACCAGTTTCGTCATGCTGCTTGATGGGTTTTGCAAATGCACTTGACAATACCGTTCTTGCAAGAACTATTCCAGAACATCTGTCCTTCGTGTCTTAAAATAACTTGTTGTTGTTGTTACTTAATTACCTAATGCCATCTGTGTTATTTCATAGTTTTAAATCATTAAAAAAAAAAAAAAAAAACAGTATTGATTTAGAATGTACAAAAAAAAATCCTAACCTAGACCTTTGACTGGTACTGTGTATGTTTTTTGCTGAGCACATTCCCAGAGCACCTCCAAATCTCAGCTTGTGCAACGGAACAAGAACAAATGCAAAGACACCTGCTTTTGTTGCTAAATGGCAAAACAAAAATAACGGAAAGGAAAGCAGAAATTTTGACAGCGGATGATGTGCAGTAGTTCGTTGTCAGTTATATCAAATCTGGAAACAGCGCCTAACTGCACTGAAAACAGAGACTGTCTATTTTAAAGGCTTTACCTGATGCATGTTTTTTCATTTGGGCTTAGCAAAAGATTGAGTTACCAGCTTACCCACATGCACAAGTGTTTATTCTTTGTTCAATATCAGAATCCGGGGAGTAGAGTAAGAGTGAAAGCTTGCACAATTCCGTTTTTTAAACAGTGTATATTATGAGCTTTTGCTCTTAGACATTTCAGAGAAAAGTAATTTAATAGCTGAAATGATATCTTTATCCTAAAGGACAACTTGAACTTCACCTTTGGAATTACACTGGTTTTATGTTTAGATGGCATTTCCTTCCCTGTAGATACTGGTAAACTAAAACCTCTCCCCTTTCAGCTATCAAGGATTACACCTTAGTACGTCACTAGCTTCTCACATGCAGGTGGCGGTGTAGCTTTAACACTGTTGGATGCTTTTGCTTTTCACCGAGATTTATTTTCAGCTCACAAGAAACATATGTAATCCATGGAGAGACAGAAAAAAGAGGGGGAGACCACAAACTATCTGGCAGATGACCTTTATTTAAACATATGACTCTGTTCATCTGTATCTTTTATGTCTAGGAGTTGTAGAGCGATAAACACTGAAGCTTATATGTAGAGCTCCACTGTGTAAAGGAAGCTGTTATACAGTAGCTGATCTTCAAAGCATGTGCTAGTTCAACATGCGATATCCGCTTCCAAAGGTGCTCTCTGTCTCCTGAAAGGATGGGGAAGGTAAAACTCGGGGTTTGCATATGGCAGCAGCTGTATTAATAGCTATCTAACCTGACAGGCTGCAACGGCTTATTTATATCAGATGTTTCCATGAGAGCAAGAGCTACAGGACTTGGCTGATTTTGACGGAAATTTAAGATCTGCAAGTGAACACAGAGATAATTGAAAATGCATGCTGCTGTTAGTTTTTTCTTACAGGTTTTTTTTTTTCCACCTTAAACTTTGGATGCGTTTGTGTGAATGTGTGCGTTTCTTATGCGTTAACCTTTTTTCGCCACATGACCTGGAAACATCCACAAGCAGAAACACGTGTTGCTGAAGGTACCTTTTATATGTATAAACAATCAATGCTGGAAATGAAAAAAGACGTTAATGTCGGGCTTATGTACAGGCACAAAGACAGTCAAGTCAAGTCAAGGGGCTCTCTGTGAGACTTGTTCTACTCTGTACATATATGCTTCTATTAACACAGACAATACAACTAGTGACAATATTCTCCTTCATTGAGTTTAAACATTTGTGCTCATGTGTTGCTTTATAGCTTTAGTGAAACATTTTTTTCAGCACTCACCCAGGCCACAAATCCTCACATTCTTTTTTAGGTTTGGAGGACGTTATCATCAAAATGAAGCAGCTTGGTTGATAGGGTGTTAAATAAGGTGTGAGGCTGGTGCAGGATGTGTCACACCAGAACCCGAGTTCTGCTCAGTCTTTGACCTGAAAAAGCAGTAAAGTGGACCTGCACTCAGGTACGGTATAAGGTCAGGTTCAAGCTGCATTCATAAAAAAAAAGGGAAGGGGGAAAAAGCAGGAGCCCAGCTTTCATGAATGGAGCATTGTGATGTGTGGCAGTCTTGTCGGTAAATGTTTTCAATTGCATTTGATCCTGTAGTGAGGCTGCTAATTGGTGAAGCATGTTTCCCAGGTCAGCATAAGGTTTTGTCCGCTCATACACACACTCCACTGTAGATGGCCTTCAGGATCTGTAGTTGAATACGCAGCCATTCGGATTTCCACTGTAAGTTAATCTATCTCAGGTGGACAGCCTGGACATACATACATCTATTTCATAGATAGGTAGGTAGGTAGGTAGGTAGGTAGGTAGGTAGGTAGGTAGGTAGGTAGGTACATACTTATTTACTTACTTACTTAATCACTCACTCACTTATAGATGACAAGGACCCATATCAATATAGACAATATTAAATAACACTACCAAAATCATCCAATACAAATTATCATCAAATTACCGTTAAAAAACATAGTCATTTCTTCATTGTTTCTGAGAATCAGAAATTTCGTAATTTATTATAGAGTCAGTTAAGTTTTTTTAATTAGTTAGTTAGCACATGAATTTATACATTATTAGTCACTTTTAGTCATTGTTAATTTGTCAATCTTGAAGCTTTAGCAATATTCTGAATGCATCATTACGTGCCACCTGAAGCTTTTTAATTTTTGCTTCATTGTATACAAGCATATTAACTTGTGCATATCATTTAAAACATTGATGCTGCAGCTTATTAGCTTATTTATAGCCTATAATAGTTGGGGCTATTAAAAAAAAATCTTGGCATTTGAGAATATAATTTTATTAACATTTATTCATAAGCCAAATATAATAATATAACAAATATGACAATTTTAATGCATTTTCTTACTCTCCTGACAGAAATGATTGCTTGAAATTAACAACATTATCTCCCATTTAATTAAAAACACTTAATGCTTTAATTTGATTTAACAGAAATAGGTTAAATAATCTTAAAATCATTTTTTAAATATGATCTTTTAATAAATAAGAAACTGTAGATAAATTTAAATAGACTTTCTAAGGTGTCTTTTTATTTATTGTTGTTGTTGTGAGGTTTTTGTAAACACTGTCCCTTGTAAACACTAGCAAGTTTACATACATTCATTAAGTATAATTGACCACATGATCAAAATATTACATAGCAGTATGGAAAAAATCTGGCACAGGATAGTTTTAGGAGATAGCATGGATGTAGTAGGAAGTACTTATTGTGGCATTAAGGTGAAGAATAGAATAGAAAGTGTTTGTTGTTTAATTAAATGGTTTGAGTTAATTAAACTGACTTAAAAATAAAGCTGCACTGAAAACCTCCATGAGGAACAGTTACACTGGAGAAAGAGATTGTGCTCAGCTAACAGGCTTGGCTGTGAAAATGTAGTGCAAGCTTTCATTCCAGTGCTCTCATGGGATGCCATCCTATTTCATGGCACAAGCACACACACACACACACACTCACACACACGCACGCACGCACGCACGCACACACACACACACACACACGGTCAGTCACACACTCCAATCAATTTGAAGATGCCAGTCAACTTAGACCACATGACTTTGGACTATTGGAGGAAACTGGAGTATCTAGAGGAAACCCACCAAGCACAGGGAGAACAAGCAAACTCCATGCACACACAGTGAAGTTGAGATTTGTACCCCAGTTTCACCATGAATAAACAAAAAAAAAAAATGTCAACAACAAATTAGATCATTCCATTTTTAATTGCTTCTCCTACATGACATACACTTTATTGTTGATTTGATCTTCAAATGGCTTTACAGAAATGTTTTACAACCGGATCATATAGATATACTTTCTTGGATATCCATAAAAATGTGATAGAGCATCATTCTGGTGAATTTTATTTCCTGAGCGCTTCAGGTATTCCCTGAAGGAATGAACAGACAGCTGTAGTGAATCACTGCTGCGGACACTGTACAACTGTATTCATCTACAGTCAGGAAGGTACTGTACTGAGGTTCTGATATTTTTGTGATAATATTCTCCACTTGAACACATACTTAGTCCTGTGTATAAGTTGAATGGCTGTCTAATAAAAATAGAATTTTAGTCACTCATGCTGTAAGAACCAGCCTTACACACAGCTCTATACCTCCATCGTGTGGTTGCACCATGAATGACATCCAAATATTATTTTTTTTTTATTTATTTATTTTTTTTTAAAGCAGTATCTACACATTCTTTTTCTCCTTCTGACATTTTTATGCAATAATTTTAGCATACCTGGCCTGCACCCCATCATAGACATCGGCTCACCAGTTGTAACTAAATCTCAGCAGGACTGAGGATATCCCTGGAAATGCATGTCCATGTCAAGATTGTTTAATTTCTCAACTAACCCCAAATGACAGTGCACTTAACGTCGGGGTAGTCTGCGGACAGTCTTATGCTTCTCCTTCTGCTGCTACACTCTCATTCATGCAGACTTCTTCATTATAACATCAAGAGGATCCAGGCTTCCCGGTCACCAGAGGTCCCTTGTCATATCAAATCACCAGCAACTTGCTGTGGAAACTTGACCTACACCAGGTCGTTCCCACTTAAGATTTAAAACACTCATGTTTGCCTAAAAAGTAAAAAATGCACCAATACTTATTAAGTAAAGATATTAAAGCATTTATCACACCACACTCTGCACCACCTTCTATAGCATGGCTCGCCCTTCAAGACACAAGGGAGACATGCAGCAAGACTCTTCTCAGTTGTAGTATTGAGTACGTTTTTGACAAGCTAAGATTTAGAAGATGTGAATTCTAGTTTCGTGAAAATTATCACCTGACACAGCTCTCTTTTATGACAGAGGTCTTAAATCCAGTCTGTCATCTTGTCGATATATTGTATAACACATTGTTCAGCATATTTAAAGGTTTTTCTTATCCTTTAGCTCTGCACATAGTACGTACATGTCACTAGGTGGCGATCATGTTTGTACAAGAAAGGGACACGAAAATATTAAAAGGCCTAATTTAGTTACTGCTATGTGCTCTTAGTGATAACACTTCAGACTAATACTTAAGCCTCCTTGCAGTATCTACTTTATTAGAAACACTAGAGTAACACTAATTAGGGCTTCCCTTTTCTCTCTCAATCCTCAGTTCAAGAAGATGGTGGAAACATTTCATTGAGATTCTGGCCCATGTGGATATGACTGCATTATGCAACTCTTTGCTGATTTCTTAGGTGTACTTTCATGCTACAAATCCCAAAGATGCTTTATTTGAATCAGATTCTGTGACTGGGAAGGCCATTGAAAGTTGTCATGTTCATGTTTGATGACTTAATCTTTTTTCATGTGACATTGTGTATTATTATCATGATAAAAGTAACTAGTAGAAAATGAGAAAATTCTGCACACGGTCAGCAACAATACTCAAATAGGCTGTGGTATTGAAGTGATGATTGATTAGTCTTAAAGGGCTTCAATGTTTGCCAAGAAAATATTCCATACAGGCAGGTTGGGTCCATTGATTCATGCTTTTGGTGCCAAATTCTGACCCTAACATCTTTAAACCTCAGCAAAAATTGAAATCCATCAGACCAGGCTATATTTATCAAGTTTTCATCCATCCAGTTTTGGTGAGCCTTTGTCCACCCAGCCTCAGTGTTCCATTCTTGGCTGTTGTACCTCATCCACCCTAAGGTTTGATGTATTCAGACACTTTTATCCTCAGCACAAAACTGCAGCGTGGTTATCTGACTTACTGTAGCCTTTATGTCAGTTCTAACCAGTCCGTCCATTCTCTGTTGATCTCTTTAATCAACAAGCCATTTCCGCCCACAGAACTGTTTTCTCAATGTTTTCTTTACTGCGCAATTTTTACTGCGTAAACACTGGAGATTGTTGTGTGTGAAGTATCCAGGAGATCAGCCGTGTTAGAAATACTATATCTCACCTTACTTCCTCTTGCCTGCTACTGAATCCAAGTCTATCTAGTGCTTGAGTTTCATCAGTGTGAAATCATATCTACATTCAGAAAGCACACTCAATACAGAAAGTCGGTTTTTGCACCTACTGTCGCAGTGGATTGATGAAGGAAAATCATCGCATACTCCTTTTTTATAGTGTGCTGTCCAGAAATTTCTAATGAGCTTTACCAAGTACATCCTGGCATTTCAGCATCAGTCATTTGAAATTAATGATGATTTAATCATGTTTGTTTAAATGTAATTCCATTTGCATGTATTTTAGCCCGTGGTCAGTCCTACACAACTGACATTTCTGGAGCAAATAAGCTTATTGTCTCTGATTATTAATATGTTTTCTTTGAAAAAAGTTATAACAGATAGTCAATGGAATTATAAAAAGCAAACATGTTATTTTCTCTGCTTTTATTCCTGTTTTGTATTATGTTCAGTATATTTTCTTCAGAACTATTACAGACCTGTATGCATACTTATGCTTTGTCAAAGAACTGCACCGGTCTCTGTTAATACACAATAAAATGAACAGTATAATATTTAGTCAGTGTCCTGTAAACACACATTTTAGTGGTTCTTAATTTATTTTTGGATAATTTGGACCACTTCTGTCCTCAAACAGACATTCAGAACAACCAAGAGCTTCACAGTCCTGGGTTTGATCCTGAGATTGTGCATTTCTGTGCATGCACATTGTCCTCGTGCCACCATTAATTTTCTTCTAGGTTCTCTGCTTCACCTCCTCATAAACATGCCAGTAGGTAAGAGATACAATATCTAAGATAAACGGGTGCCCCAAAGTGTGACTGAGTGTGTGTCTAAATGGTAACAGAGCCTGGGATCCACCGCTGCCCTGGTCTCCTCTGAGGATCAAACAAGGAGGCCTGATGCTATAAGAGTTGTATTGTATAAATTCAATTTAAATAGCTACCACAAGCTATATGGAATAGGTATACACATTTTCAGACTATTTGAAAACTAAACTAACAAGTCTCCAAACACAACTCCTCTATATGGCTCTATAGATGGTGGAGCGTTAGAACTAGCATTAGCGCTACCATGTACAGGGATGAGTGGCTTTAAAATAAAGTAAATCACCGCCCTCTAGTGTGTAACTAATGGTAATGCACTCTGCTAGAGCACGCTTTAGTGAGGAAGCATAGTTATTCATGTGATGTTAATTTGCTGTTTTTTATTCAAATGCACTAAATATTCACCCCTGAAACGGCCACTGCTTAAATTGGAACATAAATGCATGTCCCCCCCATGTATACTGACATTAAGGCCGCCACATAGGACAGAATATTTCCTCTGAGCAGATTTAATTTATAGCTGCCAAATATGTGTTTCGCCATTAGAATTTTAATTAAATCTTATTATTCTGAGAATTCAACATCTGACATTCAATTTAAATCTGAAATTGAATTTAGCGTTTGCAAACAAAAAATATTTTTTTAATCAGATTTTTTTATTTCACTCTTTAGAAAATTATTACAAATTTTGCTCAAATTTTCAGATTTTATGGTTGAATTAAAACAATAATACATTTAAAATTCTGTATTTTATCAAGATTAATTTTTTTTTATTTTGTAATGACTTCATCTTTACCGACTGAGGGAATTGAAGGTGTAAAGTTTGCACTGTTGAGATTTGTACTTTACTGTAAGATTTTGCAATCAATCAATCAATCAATCAATCAATCAATCAATCAATCAATCAATCAATCAATAAAAATACTGTTTTCTTATCAACAAACATTTTTATGCTCCCAGTGTTCTTAAACTATATTTTTATCTGTCTATTTATTGTTTATTTGTTTGTTTGTTTGTTTAAATATTTGCCAGATTATAATGCATAACAAGTACACTTTACTATGCATTGGCACTAGTTAAACAGTAGAGGGCGCTAATTCATTTAATAAATTACATAATAGGGTTCAAGCAAGGGTCACTACAGTCTAGATTATGAGGAAATGCTTTAAGCATTTTTTAAAACAGGAAGACCATATAAAATAGCTCATTCCATATACTACACCATATGCAATCACTTTTAAGATAAACATGTTTTTTTTTTCATGTTCGATTTGCGTTCTACATGTAATGGATCCCATGACTTCTTCCTATTTGCCTGGCAATTTCTCCATGTAATTTATTTATAATAGGCTACTTACTTATCTTCATATACCTCGAGTGGGCGCATAGCAAGAATACATCTTTGATGGCATGTCAGTCCCTCACAGGGCACCAAACACAACTACATTCATATCTAAAGCAATTTACTGTACCTTCAGACAGCCTGGAGGAAACACACATTGACAGAACATTTGAAACTTCATACAGAGAATAATCCTAGCTCGCAGTCCTTTTATGCTTTGCAATTATAACAACTGAAGTCTTCTGATGTTTTTCATGGCTTCAAGGATAAGGGGTGTGTATAAAAATAATTAAACTTTGTGTGAAGAATTGCTTTTATTGATTATCTATCAAAGCTGGAATAATCCATTGGAGGTTTTGACACTGGAGTTGAAGTCAATCATGAAGCAAAGGCAACATTTGAAGAAAATTTCTTTTGGAGAAGGGAGAGTGTAGTACTGTATGTTAATTTTATTCTGAGAAAGACAAAGTGCGCTATTTTAACTCTGACAGTTGTGATGCCACAATAATCCATGACAGCTGTGTTTGAACATTAAAGATTATTGTTATAACTGTACTTACATGTAATGTTTTTAAAAAAATAATAGCTAGAACAATCTAACAATAAATGCCAATGACATCGAAGTAAATGTATCATAGGGAAATCCTTTGACCTCACTAACATTTATCAAGTCCTGACAATTCCATTCTGGAAATACTGGCAAAGTGAGAAACAGAAGTGTTTTCAGGCTGTGTTTGATCCTGCGTGACTTGAAACTTTTGATATATGACATAAGTCTCTTTTCTTTTTTTGGTCTAGCACCTTTTGCCATCAATTAATCTAATATCTTGGACAATGCTATGCGTCCAGCTTTGTGGCAACAGTTTGGGGAAAGTCCTTTTCTATTTCAACATGACTGTGCCCCAGTGCACAAAGCAAGGACTATAAAAATATGATTTGATAAGTTCGGTGTGGAAGAACTTGACTGGCCTGCACGGAGCCCTGACCTCAACCCAATCGACCACCTTTGGAATGAACTGAAACGGAGATTGTGAGACAGGCCGTCTCGTCCAACATCAGTGCCTGACTTAATATGACATACTGTAAATGCTCTAAAGAATGAACAGGCATGAATCCCCACAAAAACACAAAATATTGTGGACAGACTGTAAAAGGGGGACCAACTCCATATTGGAGTATGAGTATTTGGATACAGTGTTTATTGCAGGTTTGGCCAAATACTTTTGTCCATATAGTGTATTAACAAAAGAAATTATCAGGATGTAAGAAAGCAAGCGTGAGAAACATTAACTGAATTGCATTTGAAACTACACTTAATTGACTTAATCTTTTTTTTTTAATAAAAAATAAATAAATGAAAAAATATATATATTTGCATTATAATGGCTGAGAGCTTGTTCACAGAACCACCAGCAGGTATTATTTGGGCATCATTTGTGTGGTTCCTGGCTTTTAAGACGTATCAACTGTTGCTAATATTCGGCTGCAAAAAATACTGTACAAAAAAATAAAAATAAATAAAAATCTTCCATATAATAAAAAAAAGAAAAATTGTGTAGTGTGTGTAACACTTTAACAGTAAAATAATTATTTCCCGAATAACGTTGATTTTCCGGTTCTTTTTAAAAAAAAAATTTTATCATTGAGAATCTGGATATGCGTGGGTACCTGCGTGCCCAGGATGCGCGTGTTCACACGCGGGGCGGCGCCACATCTCAGAGCGCGCGAGCCTTCACGCTTCATAAATGGAGGCGTGCGCACGCTCTCTATATTGCTTTAGTTTGCTGCAGTCCGAATCAGCGGGGCAGCGTGTGAACCACCATCCTCTCCCACTTCTGTCCAAGAGCACAACTAAAGCGGAGCGGAAGAAGTATGGACACTAACGCGCTTTAGTTTCCTACGGACTGCCACTGAACCCCCCCCCCCCCCCCCTTTTTAAATGCCTTAAGAGGGTTTATTATTTTTTTTCCAGTGGACTGGAAATTGACAGTAGTGCCTGTGCTGTGAGGGTCGCGCGCTCAGATGGCGGGGCCACAACCGGGAGTTCATGCGCTCCAGCTCAAGCCTGTGGCCGTACCGGAGAGTTTGAGGAAAGGGAACAAATTCATGAAATGGGAGGATGTGAGTATTAAATCTTGATTAACGCACAGAGGAGGGATGGTGGATGCGGTTTCATCTCTTGCGACTGATTGTTAAACTCCGAAGCGCGCGTGCTGGTGTTTACGCAATCAGAGTGTTTACAAGCCAAGAACCTAGAAATACAACGCGATATGCATTTTAGGCAACAAGCTTGAAATTGTTTATCTAAGTAGCTACACGTTGGTCAGATGCTGGTCAGTAACTGGAAGGAATGCATTAAGTTTTTTTTTTTTTTTTGTATTTTGGTCCATAGATATGTGTGAATTATGTCATCTTCACCAAAATGAGATATTACTACTTACTACCTGAAAACACATTAGTATGAGGACTTTTGGGATGCTTAGAGTTTTAATGTCTCACCAACAGGTCTCCTGCAGTCCTACCTGTGCCCACTGGGATGTCTCATTTAACAAAACGTGAACAGATCACATCTAGGAATCGAAAAATGAGAAGTGTTCTAATATTTTGTTACCACTTTTATTTGGCACTCTAACATTTTAAAATCAAAATAGATGTGCTGTGTTGGAGATTTACAGATCTTTTTGTCACATTAAGCTGGGCGTTAGAGTCTGGGTTGCAGGAACATTTCTTTTAGACTATGACGAGAAACGCATTCAGAGGACTGGCTGATATTTTAATGTTTAAGTGAACAGAATGACCGTTCCCATCACATGTCCCCAAGGTGAACATAAATCAGGCTAATCCTACAAGTTTTTCCTCTGTCGATGACTGATTGTTCAAGTTCACAGTGTACTGAATGTGAATTACTATCCAGTCGCAAACTAATCCGTCATGATTTGTTTGCTTAGCTTGCACGTCTTTTATCTTACAGTATGTAATTGACAATCATACAGCAGGCTAGTATCTGCCGCGCTCTGTAAACTCAGGCTATTTAGCAAATACTGGCGAACTGGAGATAAAGAGATGGAGATGCAGCATTGTGTCACACACACTTCATTGTGTCAGCATTGTCTCGTGACTATAGATTTTGGTTGTGTAGGAGGACTTTAATAAGGGCACAGCCTCAAACAAAATTGAGTTGAGGGGAAGTCACTATTGATGTGTACTGTGGGGGTAAAACCTATGGAATTTTCACAGTAATCTCATAATAGAGGTTATGAGGTTATACAGCATCCAGTCTTGCTGCTGATTTTTGTACAGTTTTAGATGTAGAGTAGGTATGTTTCTTATGCCAAGGCACTTACAGAAAGGGACCAGCAGAGATATGCAGCTTTGTGCACAGCATGTAAGCCAAATGGATTGATGGCTCAATAAATGACCAGCATAATTCTTAAAAAAAATTTTTTTTAAAAAGATAGAAATTTGGAGAACAAAAAGGCAGTTAGAGTGAAACTGAATTGTTCATCTTTTATCTGTCCTGAAATTATTCAGATCTGGTTTGTGTGAGCTGGGCTGCCAGGTTCTGGTAGCAATTGTGTAGTGTAGTACAGATATGAAAATAATAAATGTGCTTACTTAGTCTTTGTTTACATGTTTTGTACAAGACAAAATAAGCAGAAAACTATGCTTATGTTTTCTTATGTTATGGGCTGGTTTACCTTGTGTGGTTGTTAAGTTATAGTTTTAGTGGGAATTCACATTAACCTGGCAACCCTCCACACATGCTTCAACATGAAAGTGTAAAAAATTTTTTTTTAATCATTATTATTAATTTATTCATTTAGTCTGTGGGGATTATATATATTTTATTGTAATATTATATAAATATTGAGGATCATTCAACTCATCATAGACTACAGGCAATTCGCCTATCAGCCTACAATGTTGCCCTTTGATCTGTGGGGGAAACCGGACTTCCTGGAGGAAAACCCATCAAGCATAGGCTGAATATGCAAACTCCATGCTCACATACTGGGGGCAAGATTTAAATACCCAGCCCTGCAGGTGGGAGGCAACTGTGCGAACCCCCAAGTGATTTTACGCTAAATAGTCTCATGCCTACAACCTTATGCAATGTCAAAACATTTATTATAACTCATTATTTGAGATGCATTAATTTCTCTCTAAGATCTTCTCCAGTACGCCCTAAAGATTTTCAATGGGGTTAAGGTCTAGTGACCAATGCATGTTTGAAAATGTTGTCTCATGTTTAATGAAGCACTCTCTCACAATTTGAGCCAGATGAATACTGGATTTGTCATCTGCAGAATACAGAATACACCAACTTCAGGGGGAAAAATCCATTGATTTAAAAGCCTGGTCATTCTGTATAGGTCAGGTAATCAGCTGACATCATTTTTAAAACACAAAACATTGCTGAACCCAAACCTTACCAACTGAAGCAAGCCCATATCATAACACTGCCCCCACAGGCTTGTATGGTTGGCATTAGGCATGATTGGTATATCATTTCTTCCACCCTTCGTCTTACCCTGATCACTTTGGAACAGGGTAAATTTGGAATCATCAGATCACATGACCTTTCTCATTCTTTATTCCAACTACCAAATTGAAGCCTTAACCTCACTGATAAGTGTTTTTTAGAACTACACAGCTGTTTAGTCCCAATCCCTTGAGTTTTCTTCACATTGTACATGTCGAAATGCTCTTATTTTGGACAGTTTTTTACCCAATTTTAGTAGTTTCAGCAATCGCCTAAATTATTTTCTTTGCTTGATGCATGGCAGTAATGAAGCAGAGTTACATCTTTGTCACACTCACAGGAAATGTCGTCTGACACGGTTGTTTAAGAAATGAGAGGCTTGGGTTTAATAACTTGTTGCCAGCTGAAACATATTAATCACGTCAGTAATTATCCAGTAAGTAGGTCCACCTTATGCTGCCAAAATAGCTGACACGGCGAGGCACGGATTCCACAAGACCTTTGAAGGTGACTTGTGGTATCCAGCATCAAGACATTAGCAGCAAAACCTTTAAGAAGTAAGGATTGGAAGAGGTTGCATTATCAAGAAAGTCCTCAATCAATGACATGACAATGCGCTGTGGTGTTGTTCTTTGTCAGTCTCCTTGAAACCAGTGCTACCAGAGCATACTCACGCAAACTGTGAACGCTCTGACATGTAGGCGTTGGGGCTTGCTGGAGTGAAATAAGTAATAGTGTGATGTCAAACACCCTCACGAGCAGTAATCTCCCAAGTGTGGGAATATTTCACTGTTAATTCGAGCAAAACAGCTGCTAGAATCAGATCTTTGTGCTGTTGGGGCATGACCGCTTTGTGACGGACATGAGAGTCAAGTTAGTGGGAAAGAATTGACACCTGAAGAGAAGGTGGACAATTAGTGAATGTGTGTTGCTGTGAGTTGGATTTATATTTCCAGTTCCCGTCAATCAACCCTTTTAAGTGAAATTCATGCGCACAAAATATTACTGATTTTTCAACGCTGCATGCGCCTTCTCTGTCTCACGCTGTTGCACTCTATACTTTTTTCAGCTCAAAGCAATTCACATACACGTGCTTTGTTGCTGGCTTTTGAGCTCTGCACGTGTGTTCGCTCTTTCTCTGGCTGTTATGGTCTCCACTTTTTTAAAGCTCACAGCAATACAAACATAGGTGCGCACACGTACTTAACGTACATTACTGCCCTCTGCTATCTTTAATATTTAATTAATAATTATATTGTATTGCTGCTACTTTGATTTTCCTTGGTGTTAGTTTTTGTTTCACCAGAAAAGTTCATTAAAAGACATATTCTCATATTTATTATCTTCATTGTTAGTTACCACATGCACAAAACAACCAAACAACCTCAAGCCACATTTAAAAGATGATAGCTAAATAAGAGCTTTTAACTAAATGTGCCATTTGTTATGACTTTAACCGACTAATTGCTTCGATAATCAACTGATTAATCAATTGTCAAAATAGTAGTTAGTTGCAGCCTTAGTTGGAAGCCATTAATCGCAGTCAAAATTGAATTACTTGCACAGCCCTCTTTTAAAGAGGAAGCAGATAGTGCTTATGTGGTTACTTGACTTTGTAACTACTATAACTCAAATTGTACTCAGTGATTACTGGAAGTGTATGAGTTTTCAGATTTCTGATGTACTTTTTACATTTCCTCTGTAACACGAAGGGGGAGCTTTAGCTTTTAACAGAAGAATAAATCATTCAGCAGGGATTCATCAAAACAGCACAAGGAAGTCGTGTGTTGTTCTTTCCCACTGTCCTTTCCTGGATTTCTGTGTGTGTGTTTGTGCACGCAAGTGTGTGTAAATCTGTCCATGTGTGCGTAGAGCCATCCACCAGCCTGTGGAGCTCGAGTGGTGGAGCTGCGTTGCCCTGTTCTGAGCCTTGGCACTCGGCTCTTTCCCTTGTTTTCCCAGTATGCATCTGGGCGTGGGCCCTCCTACAGTGCCAGTCTAAACTACATATCCAGCAGCTTTGTCCAAAATTTCCTCTCTGTCGAACATTTGTCCAGTGCACGTTTTACTCCTTTCCTTTTCACCACTCCACACTTTAGTTTTAATTTTTGCCTTTTTCGAAATGTTTGCTTTCACGGTAGTATCAAATGTTCACTTGAATGTACTGTACCGCATAAAATTATTGTTAGTGTTTGATAATTGGACAATTGTTTATTGTTGATTATGACAATTGGATTGCTGTATTAAAGAACATAATAGGAGTGTTTTTTTTTGTTTTTGTTTTTTTTGCAGTTTTCTCAGCCAGAATAGTCAGTTTTAGCTCAGAATGTGAACTGAATCTGACACCATGGGCCACTCAATGTGCATCATGAAGTGTGTCATCTTATAATCAGAGGATGTTAATAATTGGCCTATACATCCCTTCCAGTCTGTTCCCAAGAGCACGATTGTTCATTGCACTATGACACATTGTCTCTGGGGCTTTGGCTATTCAGTGCCTCCCCGATACGAAACGGCCATTCTAATTAGCTAGTGCTCTGTTTTCAGATAGAGAGATTGATTTCCTATATAACTGTCTACATATTGGAACCCCTCTAGCAAAAACAACTGCAGCTCGCCTCTTTGAATTCCCGCACTGTATCACAAGGATCAGTTAACTCGACACTTGCCAACTTTATCTCTCCCTCCCGTGTCATTACGGATGTGTGTAACTGAACCTTGTTACCAGAAATAGAATCATTCAGTCTGTTGTAGGAAGGCTACACCCGAGCTTTGTTATCTGCGTTATAATGCAGGAAATTAAAAGTAAGAAAAAAAAAAGATTGATTTGCAAATCTAGCCAGCTTACTTAGTCTGAGGTTTTTGAAAGTACCAGTAAGCGTCAGTTCACTTCTTCACCTGTTTTTCATGAAGTGGTAGAATCATTTCATCAAAACCATGTTAGCCTCAAAATAGCCGTCTAGCCCCACCTACAGGTAATAAATCACCCACAGAGCAGCTTTCATAGCCAGTATTCTCAGTTAGATCAAATTTTAACAATATCCGCTCACTATTTTGATTGATTTTGTTCTAGCAGATCGCCTGCTAGTTTGTCAGTGATCCAAACATCCGCATTAAATTGTTTGTAGCTGATCAATAGCGCTTACTATGGAACAATAATGATAAGAAGTGGTTATTTTTTCAATGCAAGTATTCAATGATATCTTTGCTGGCTAGATAATGGAGCTTTAAGATTCACTGGCACTGCTATGTGGTATGTTGTAATGTGCACTCTAAGCTCTGACGTTTTTTTATTTATAGGCTTGCACATGACAAAGTTCATACTGGGGTGGTTTATTTCATTCAAAGCATGTTTCCTTCTCTGGGATCAAAACTATCTCTCCTTCCAAACCGCACTTTTCACATCTACTCTATTTTTTTTAAGTACTGTAAATAAGGCAATTATTGCATTTCCTAAAATTGCATATTAAAACATGATCAACGCTAATATTTTATGGCACCATAATACGTGCCTGTCATAGACTCCAATACAATCTCCAGTAAGGCCTTTAACTCACCCTTTTCTTAAACATCTGCACTTTTTTTTTTTTATCTTAGGCTGCTCATTAAATTAAATTCCTTGAAGGTATTTCATGATCATTATTTCTAAAGCAATCCCCAAAGTCGAGTTGTAATCTAATACAGTCTTTAAACTTCCTCTTTGTCTCTCTGTGCTTACAGGACTCTACCACCGTGACTCCTGTGACACTAAGGGTTGACCCTAAAGGCTTCTTCTTGTACTGGACTGATCAGAATAAGGTAAACTTCTGAAAAGCACAATAACTTGAATGATGTTCACAGAAGTATACCTCAAGAATAATCAGCAATAACATAAACCTGCCTTTAATAACACATTTATGTCAGTGTACTGTACATTTCTGAGCTTAAATCTCACCATTGATAAGAAGAGCAACCTGTTCCTTAACCCAAATCACACTGTAGCAAGGGATATCCGAGCAAGCCACTGAATCTCCCTTGACGAAGTCTGATCCTGTTAGCTATTAATCTCTCCAGAGGTAGTAATAGGACAGGTTGCACTAGATGAGTTGATCAGGTAGATCAGGTTGCTGAAACAGAGACCAAATAGAAGGCAGAAATTTGCTAATGGGAGGGCTTTGTCATGATAGATCCTGGACATGAGTTTGCAGACAGTTGTGTAAACTAGCTTTATTCATTCAAATGTCTTTTCCTTTGCAATAAGCATGTGGATGGGGCAAATGATGCTGACTAAACTGTTGACTGTAATTTAATACTATAATGTCATCAACTTATTTCAGATTTATGGTGCCTTCAATCTTGTCTGGGAGGAATATCATAAATCAACACACAATGTTTATTTTTCTGAGCATGGTGGTACTGGATAACCACACGACTTGTACAAGAGTTGTACAAGAGGGTTTCTGGCAATGTTCATGTTGGCATTCCTACCATCACATTTATTACATTTTTTGTGTTTTAGTTACTAGGGGATACTCAGTGTCCTGTGCCTTTGATTCCCAAACTTGAAATAAAAAAATTGTGAAGAGATAGATATAAGACTTATAAAGTTGTGTTTGGTACTTGTAGGGCTATAGATATTATATATCATGGTCAGGGGTAGCTCAGTGGTTAAGGCATTGGCCTATAGTGTGGAAGGTCAGTTTCAAACCCCACAACCACCAAGTTGTCACTATTGGGTGCTTGAGCAAGGCCCTTAACCCTCTACTGCTCAGATATACTGTATAATGAGATTTTTTAAAATTAAGTTGCTCTGGATAAGGGTGTCTGCCAAATGCCTGAATGTCAAATTACCCTGAGAGGCAGGCTGGATGGTGTACCCCATACCGTTATAGTTCCCTATACTAAGCCTACCTAGTTTCAATTTAATTGTAGAAAAATTTCAGCACTCATTGACTTCTACCAGATAAGATATTTTAAGATGTGGCAGGTTTTTCTGATTGTCTGTGCCCGGAATCCCAAGAGCAGTAGTCTGAAATGGTGGACCCATCTGGAGATCAAGACTCCCTTCCAGACATAATACTGTCTGCTTTTGTCAGTTGTTTGTGTGAACCTGTTGTTCAACACTATCCAAAAGAAAGTTGAGGACACCAACATTTTTGACTGAACAGCTTGCTGCTGAGTAAGGTAGGGGCGACAGTGCAGCGGAGTCATATTTTTGTCAATTTCCTCATAATAGCCTCTTGTTTTGTGTCGCTCTTATGTTGCTGACTAGAAATAAACTGCCCTGTGCCTTTGAGCTGTACTGTTCTTTCTCAATAGAACAAATAGTGGTTTAAGTTAGCAAATTCCTTCAGGGTAACATAGATGCTAATTGCGAAGCTTAAACATTAACCATTTTAAAAGTTAGTTGGATTTTTAATGACAACTTTGGTTGTCAACTAACTAACAGAACTTAACATAAAAAATGGCGCAAGCACATGATGCCATTTAGTTCTGTGGTAGCGAAAATGTACCCATATGAATAATGTGTGCTATGACATATGTAGTCTGATAATGAGTCATCATTCCTACATTGTTACCATTGTGTACACTACTGGGTAAGATTTCAGTGGTAGGACTTGTCTGGCTGACCAATTCTCAATTTCACGGAAAGTGTTTCAGAACTTTTTCTTTGCTTTGGATCGTTGTCATGCTGAAAGCTCAAGTGCCTCTTCATCTTCAGCTTTCTAGCAGAAGCCTGGAAGTTTTGTGCCCACATTGGTATTTGGAACTGTTCATAATTCTCTCTGGCTTGTCTAAGGCTCCAGAAAAACAGGCCCAAAGAATGATGCTGCCACCACCATGCTTCACTGTGGGTATGCTGTTCATTTGTGATGTGCAGTGTTGTTTTGTACCAAGCTTTATTTGGGGTTTATCAGAGGCATTTTAAATAATGACAGGTGTATCAGACTGACTCCTATTTAACATGGGTTTGAACTTGATTGCTTAATTTTGAACACAGCCAAATCCACACTTACAGTTTAAGATGTGCCACATCTTTTTAGTTTTTTATTTTTCTACCCCCTTCCCTAAAGGATTCCACTTTGTTTTTCAATTGAGTTTTACAGGTTATAAGTCATATTAAAGATTGATTATGAAATGAAATTATGAAATTATTTATCTTAATCAAAATTTTTTAAACATAGGATATTCATGATGTTTGTGTAATATTATGACATGCTTTCTCTTAATAGGTAAAATATGATATGTTTGAAGAAAATTTTATAATAAATATAGATCATCATTGACGGACACGGAATATACCCCAAATTATAGAATTACTCATCTGTAGATTCTCTACCCTGCCATCATAATAAAAAACCTCTTCCACTTATAGGCAAATGTTCAGATGACAGAAATTATACACACAGCTATCTAACATATTGTTTGGCACCATAACAGATTTGACCATTTGACTAACATACAGATACAGCAGGAGCTACAAGGGCATCTGGCAAAATTAATTACGTCTCCACTGAGGTTGATTTTCAGGTCCTTACTCACCTTCAGCTCATTCCAGCAATAAAAAAAAAGCTTTACGGTTGTTTATTTTTGGGATTTCATCCTCACTCACTTTCACTAACCACTTTAGCCTGATCAGGGTCATGATGGATCCAGATCCTATTTCTGGGCAAAAGCCTGGAAAAATTCCCTTATGACATGCCAGTCTATCACAGGTCAAAATGCACACAGATTTTTAAACACCTAAAGAAAATTAGCCAATCTGCCACCTTTTTCATTTTTACCCATCTGTTTACTCAAAATCTAGTCTTAGTCACTTCCTACTTGCTACAGTATGTGTCACATTTCACTTGACAGCGAACCATCTGGGAGGGAGAAGGTCAGCACATGCTTCCTCTGCTTCATTTTCCTTTTCTAATCGTTCAGTGTTTTGGGTTTGAAAGAGTCTTGATAGCCTATTCTGTTTCACTCGCTCATCGTTTATACCGCTTTATCCTGTATTCAGGGTAGCAGGGGCCTGGCACCTATTCCATGAGACTTGGGGCACGAGAAGGGGTACACACTGGACAGACACACACATACAGGCAATTTGGAAATTAGCCTAATCTTTGAACTGTGGGAGGAAACTGGATTACTCATCAAGCATAGGGAGAACTCCATGCACACCGAGGCGGAAATCGAACCTGGCTGGGACTCAAACCCAGACCCTGGAGGTGCAAGTCGACAGTGCTAACCACTAAGCCATTGTGCCTCCTGCCAAATCTGTTTACGTGAGCTAAACACCTCCTGTGATTGGCTATTATCACCCTGATCAAACTTGGAGAGGGCACTGCAATCCCTCTGTGGCAGTGAGCAGCAGTGGTAATGTTCTTTTTAGTCTCACAGGTCTGGTACATATTGACAGTAAACATGACCAAGAACTTTTATAGGAAGAGGCAATCTAAATGTCACAACAGATGACCAGTTATGCAGTTGTTTTTCCCTGCAGCATGTAAGATTATCTTGTTTACTCATCACTAAGTGCTTAACACATCAGTCAATGGCCTATTTCACTTTTACACGGGTATTTTTAAAATTGAGGTTTTTGTCCCTTTGGCTTAAAAAGCTTTGTTCCAATAAAAACGCAGAACATGCTGGTAAGTGCATGGCAAACAATCAGAAAATAGATATAACTCGAAGCATAAAGCATAAAAATTTTACTAGATATGTCACATTAAGACATCATACGAAACAGATACAGCAAAACATATTCTTTTCCTGTTCACATGTCTACACTTTTCTAAATGTCAAGTTTCAAGAAACAAGTTTCTAAATATTTTCACCCTGAATGTTTTTCCAATCAATATTTTAACTAGAAAAGTTAATTGTCAGTTGTAACTGACAATTTATTTGTCAGTTAATTGTATTTGTTAAAACTAATAGTGATCAAAAGTTCACGTACGTGGACGACTTATCAGACTTATACCTAGGGTGTAGAAACGAGACCATGTTCTTTAAACCAAGGCACTCCATCTTGCACAAGAAGTTGAGGTTTGGCTAGGCAAATTTAAAAACTCATTAAACCGATGCATTTCATCTCACACAAGTCTTATCAGAGTACAGTGTGTATATATATTTTTTTGTTCAGTATATGTAGACAATATATATATATATATAAAATTAATTGTATAACTCTTGAAATATGGACAGGACAATACAAATTGATAAAGAAAGTATAAAGCAGAAAAAAAAAATCCAAGAAAATGTATGTTGAATGTTCTGTAGTCTGTGGACAATACACTTAATAGAACTGAACTGGACAAACCTCATCTTTGCCCATGATGGGTTCTACATATACTGAACAAAAATATAAAGGTGGATGCATTATCTCAGCAAAGGAGAGGTGCTCACTATCGCAGATTTTGACAGATTTGTGAACAATATTTGAGAGATATCATTATTGTATTAGTAGTGTATGTAGAAAATGTTTCAGATCTTTGAAATCATCTCATAAAAAATGGGAGCAAAAACAAAAGTGTTGCGTTTATATTTTTGTTCAGTATAATTAAGATACCTATTTCTACATTCCTGTGATTTTATTTTATTTTAGAGCTATGTTGTCATAGTTCACAGTTTCAAGGTACTGCAGATTAAAATGTTCATAAAAGAGTTAACAATCAACAGTCATAACCAATACATGTCACACAATATGTTGTCAATATGTTAAGAAATAACTTGCTCCTTTCCAAAGCGCTGTTATAGATGATTTAAACTCAGGCTTTTTCCCGACTTTTGATAGAAGTCCTCTGGGCCTCTTTGCTTTACACTAAAACCTTCAAGAGCATCTGTAGTCCAAAAGCATGGGTATTTAATCATGATAGGATTCTGTGATTAAGAAAAAATATATTTGCACAGACTTACATGCACCAGTGAATATATTTATTTGTAGATATCCTCTGATTTATAGTGCACGCATTTGTATGTATATATACATTTGTATACATTTGTGTGTGTGTATGTATGTGTGTGAATGCATGTCTTTAAAGCAGCCCTGTGGCCTTCAGAGCAGCTACATACCACAGATGCCTCAGAAGCGGGGCTCGGTTCCATGCTTTCTAGGGTGTTCTCTAGGGTCTAGCCTGGCTCGCCCAATCACATTGTACTACACTTGAAACAATCACAGCATGAATGTCCTGAAACAAGTCACTGCTCTAAAAATCATTTAATCACTCTGTGGCACTGACTAACCTTGAATGCAATTTGCAAATGAAATGGAAAAGTTAGAGACAAAATATGTGACAAAATGGGATAAATATGTATAAATAAAGCATTTTGGGTGTTTGGCTGACAATCCTTTAGATTATATATCCCATTCTACAGTATTTGTTTATGTCAGTATGCTCTTAAACATACTCAATTTTAATTTTAAACATGTTCAGAAGTAATTCAAAGGAAGAGGAAATGTCTTATAATTAGCACCAGCACAGAAACACAACTGTCATCACCAGCTTTGTGTCGATGGATTTTTAGAGGATTTAAAACTGCTTAAATGTAACCTGAAAAGTCTTGTGCATCTGAGGTGGTCTGGTTGTACTGCTGGTACAGAGAGTCACTAAACAGCATGGTGGAATGTAAACATCACGTGCTTGAGCTGGTTTCTTGAGCGGGTACTGCTGTTGTGTTGGGCTTTTTTTTTTTTCCCGTGGTTGTGAGATTTTTGAAAATGTTTTGTGACACCATGAGACAACTGCACAGCAACGCCTCATAAAATCATGAAGGAAAATTTTACATTTAAGCCACAGATGAGTGCAACTAATTATGTTTCCTATTTCGGCTTTTTAATTTAGAGTGCATGGTGATGTAAGTGTACTATACTAGAACCAAACTATTTAATGATTCATCCCCAAGGCTGTAGAATGAATCAAATATTAATCAAAATTACAATTTGGTCCTTATGTAATCACTGAAGGCTCAGTGCATTCAGTGTATAGTTGTATGCTCAGTACTGACAATCACTGACAAAATATGTACACTATATGGACAAAAGTATTGGGCCAACCCTGCAACGACATTGTATCCAAATATATATACAATATTTTGGAGTGTTTCGGTGGGAATTCGTGTACATTCATTATGTAGAGCATTTATGAGGTCAGGCACTGATGTTGGCCGAGAAGGCCTGCCTCACAATGTCCATTCCAGTTCATCTCAAAGGTGCTTGAAGGGGGTTGAGGTCAGGGCCCTGTGCGGGCCTGTCAAGATCTTCCACCACCAAACGTATCAATCCATGTCTTCATAGCCCTTGCTTTGCTTGCACTGGGGATTGGTCATGTTGGAATAGAAAAGGGCCTTGCCCAAATTGTTGCCGAAAAGTTGGATGCATAGTATTATCTAAGATGTCCTGGTACTGTACGCTGAAGCATTAAGATTGCCCTTCACTGCGGATAAGGGGCCTGATTTAAACACCTAAATTTAGTTTGGCTGTAAACTTTTTGTCTGTATAGTGTATATACCGTACATACTGTATTTTAACCTTGGAAAGTTAAAGAAGGAAAAAAATATTTTACATTTCCATACTAATTTTCCTGCATTTCTGGGTCATGGTTTTTTATGAGTATTTTTCAGGAAAGTCTGACCAATACAGTTTTGTTAGCAATACAGGAACAGTCAGTATATTTTAATTGTATCAAATTCCTAACTGTAAGTATGGCAGCTTGTTCAGTGTTCAGTGACTTGTATACAGCAGACAGACCTTTCATTCTGTCTAAAACTGTCATTGAGGGGAATTTGCCTGAATTATTTACATAATGCGGAAGCAATAGACTGATAACTGCCACCACAGATAACAGTCAACAGAAGGCTTGTTCAAACACATAAATACATTGATGGTTTCTCCACAGAGAATATGATAAAAATGAATAAAAACAGGATTCTAATTTTAATGCACAGACTGCAATGAGCAGCTCAGGTGATACACTGGTATGAAAAAAAAGTTGCAGGTTAGAAGATCAAAGCAATAATATACTGACATAACTAAGGCTCAAACATAACTAGAGAGCTATTTCATGTGACATCAGATCTGATGTAAAATGAAACCGGTCGCCATGTTGTCTTGCAATCTGTCTGTGGTTTGACTATAATGGACCGTTGTTGTGCTGGGCTCTGCCATACCGTACGGATCAAAAACCTGAAAGTCATTTTCTCGCTGACAAAAAAGTGGTTATCAGCTATCTAGCAGGGAGATGAGCATAATTCTGGTCAGGACAGTAGTGACCATTTTATCTCAGGTAGCATAATCATGAAATAGATGTCCGGTAAATTCAACACAGTAGATATCCTGTATAAATACAGTATATGGCTTGTGTTATTTTAGGTAATTTAGAGTGCTTGCATGAGTTATACCATGCTGGAGCTGTTTTTTGTTGTTGTTAGCATTACTAAGCTTCTCATCATATTCACTTAGCATTTACTATATTTTTAATACAGCAATGTGAGTGCACGTGCCACGACTTAAGTCACTTCTCAGACAACACAGTTCTTTTGAACTCTAGTGCAGTTTTTTGGAGTTATTTTTACACTCACAAAGACTAAGATAAAAAAATATCCCTAGTGGTCAAACTTGGTATACTGCACTAACTGTTAGCCAGCTAGCTCTAGAATTTTTTTTTCCATTCAGCACCCTTACAGTTCAATTCAACACTGTAGTTGGGCAATTTTATACAGGCGTCACCAAAAGTTTTAAGAATGACAGAAATATTAACCTCCTCAAAACCTGCTGCTTCATTGTTTTTCAGATATTTTTGTCAGCTGTTACCATAGTATACTAAAATATAATTACTGTACACACCTTTCGTAAGTGTCAAAGGCTTTTATTGACAATTACATTAAGAGTCAATAGTTGCGGTGTTGACCCTCCCTTTTCAAGACCTGATGCTCTTACCTTTTCTTCTCCGAACAAGCTTTTTTTCCGGATTCCGAATCAGAAAGGAGATTCATTAGAGAAAATGACTTTACCCCAGTTCCCAATAGTCCAATCTCTGTACTTTTTGCAGAATATCAGTTTGTTCCTGGAGAGAAGTGGCTTCTTTGCTGCCCTTCTTGAAATGTGTGAAGGTGCTACCATCAGTCATGTATCATGCCAACAGTACAGCATCCTGAGACCATTAATGCGTAGAGTTGCTTACTTGGCCGAGAACCCCCTTCTTAAGCAAGTCGGCTCACTCACAATTTTGCCAAAGAACACAGCCATGAATAAAAAATGGTACAAAAACTTCCTCCAAGAATAGCTTCTCCCAACCATCCACGGACAGTTTGGTGATGAACAATGCTTTTCTAGGATGATGGAGCACCTTGCCATAAGGCAAAAGTGATGGCTAAGTGATGGCAATGTTGCTAATTAGTTAAAGGAGACAGGTTGGTCATAATTAGAATCCTGGCACAAGATATTTTATATATAATAGGAATTTTTTTATTAGGACTGTTACTCACCCTTACTCAGTACATATAACAGAGTGATGGTTTGCTGTGGGCAGCTTTACCAAAATTAATTGTGCATATGAACCAGGCAGTTAGATGAAGAACATAAAGTGTTTCAAAGTGCTGTTTAACACTTAATACCTCTTATACATTACACGTATTTGGATACGAGCCTCCTTTCTCTTGGAACTAATGACTGTGCCCCAGCTTCCTCCTCCGCTTCATCCTTTCATTTCTTGGCCAGCAATTGAAAGAGCTGCATTTGCTCAGCTCTGCACTTTTTCTTCTGATTAGCCAGCCCCCCCCCCCCCCCCCCCCAACTCACTCAGCTTTATTGGAGTGGACAAAGTGTAAATCCTTAGCCAATCTCCGAACATTGAATTGCACTCTATGCCAAGCGAGGACTGGTGATCACCTTTTCTTCAATGGAAAAGCAGTGAGGGAGGAGTAATACCTACTTAACATGCATAGGATTTGACAGAAAAGACAGACCAAGAAGGAGAATCGAATAAATTATTAGGAATTGCGTCTAGTCCTGGATGTACATTTGGAATTTCTATTGCCGTTTGTGTGCACTGGCCTGATGGCCTCAGATTTATCCCTTGATAGTAGTTCTTTTTCATTTTCTCTCTGAAGCATCAGACACCAGATGTGTCATGGTTCATTTGTTTAATGAAACCATCACACTGCATTACTTCAACTGATGAATGAAAGGCACTGTGTTTTGATTGCTTTTTGAAATCTGACCTTTCTCCACAGCTGATTATGGTGATCAGACAACATGAATAGAACATTTGATAGTCACTTTTATAACCCCATTTCCACTTAATTTCAGATAACTCAAGTAAGATGAGGACAGGTATGATGAAAACAACTACTGCTAAGATTCAGAAGCTGCAGGTTTTTCCCACAACGATACAGAGACTGGACAAGTGTATCAGCGCCATAGCATGCTTCTTTTCACTGTCAGGGAGATGATTGGCTAGATATGGATATTTTCAAGCTGGAAAGGATCAACTGTGACAATGTTCCAAACACGTCTTTTATTTCTATAGAGCTTAACTCATTAATCCGTCAAGGACTGCCTGAACAGAACCCCTTAAAAGATTTTACTGTGGCTCTTCCTCTGCGAGAAGAGTTTAGTGAGTCACTTGGCTTCCGGCTTGCACTGGGCACTTGGCTGTGGTTAAATGTGTTTAGAATGCAAGGCACACACTTTCTACCAGACCCTTCCTGTTAAGTTCAATGAAATGGATTATAAATAATTCTATTATAAGCTGTGTCCGAATCTGTGCCGAGGGAGCTCTTGTTTGTACTTGAGGTTTGCAAATTGCAAATCATTTTCTCTGATAAAAGCGCGTGAAGCAGGGGAGTGTTGACCTAAAAGTTAGGTGACATTCATGATTTCTTCTGCTCAGATCCTCAGATCTTTACACAATCTTTTTTTTTTTTTTTGTCCTGGAAAATAATTCCACGCTCAATTCATGAAAAAGGAAAAAGAAACCTGAAAGTGAATACAGCTCTGGTGTACATGGTTTTAAATTACTCATGACACTCTCACCCAGTGTGTGATCTGCAGGGTAGAGTTTCACACAGTTTAACAAGTGAAAATGTCTCCAACGGTATGTTCATAGAGGCAGTCCTTTAAAGCACTGACTGTAAACTTACTGCTACAACATAAATAAATTGAAGTGTGATGGGAATCAGTGGGAAGTAGTGCAGAAAATTGGAGCACATCATATTTATCTGAATTGGGGAATGTTTAGATGTTTTGCAAGCATGATAAGATGTGGCTCAGGGTACAGTATAAGCTGTCTCTTCTATTCCCAAATCCTTGCGAAAGTTGTTACATATTTTGGGCCTGGCTTCCAGGTCAGTTCAACAACATCTTTGAAATCATGATGTTCTGCCTAAGTGCAAAAGTTCAACATGCAACATGGCTTTTGTGTGGGGGAAAAAATAACTCTGTATGGTTTATCTAAAGAAATGACAGTGATGTCATGAGAACAGTGAGAACAGTGGATGACATCTGACACAGTTATAACAGATATGTCAAAAATAACCGGCAATAATCTGTCTCAAAAGAAGACCTTATTGACGTAAAAAAAAAAAATGTTAAGAATATTTTCTAAGAGTACTTTTCAGTACAGTCAACTGTTTGAAGGCTCTGTTTCTTATTTACATACTTTACTCATATTAACTCAAGTCACTCAAAACCTTTTTAGGAGCTGTTAGTTTTACGCTGTGGTTCAGAACTATCCCTCGCTAAAGCATTTCATGGAGCTGAAATATAATTATCGATGTACTTTCTTCTGCTAAAGGCCTGGTGTGATGAAAATTTGATGTGTGGTGTCTAGAAAAGGCAGATTATTTTTTATCTGTATGGAACAGGCTGGCTCATTATGCCACCTCATCTATTACGGCCTTGTCAGACTTTTTCCTCTACATCTACAGCTACAGTATGTGTGTAAATGCATGCATGTGTGACACTTCAGAGATGTTTATATAGATAACGGGATTATTCCGGCAACTTTTGACAATTTACTTCCTGAATCTGACTTTCTAAAATTCACTTATGTGAATTATGTTTTTTATGGATATTGTCAAGATATCCACTCACTAGACATTTCATTAGGACCATTTGTACACCCAATGTATGCCGCAATCCTATTTTTTGCAGTAATGCAGGACATAAAATCAAACATATACAGGTTTAGAGCTTTTAATCTTTACATCAAGGATCATATTGGGGTAACACCTTAGGGGCTGGAAATTTTACACACAACAATCTTTAATGTTTACAAAGAATTGTGCAAAAAAACAACAACCCAAAAAACCATAACGACCAACAGTTTTGTGAGCCTTGTTGGTGAGTAAGCATAACACAACACCCACAAGTCACTGAGATCACATGACATTTTACTACACCGATGGAGAGGCTGTCTCATTCTGCTTTGAACACACAGGGATATTCACAAAAGTTCTCCATTTGAATAGATTCAAATGTGCGATAATAAACAGAATGTGGCGAACACATATTTGCATATCATGCATGCTGCTGACGAAAGGCGTACTTGTTTATTGATTAATATAATGATTAGCAGTCTACAGTTGTAGTTACAGTTGAATTAAAATAAAAATAATTAATAAATTGAATTCATTGAAACCGAAAAACTATTACATGGTAGAATTAAGTACAACATACAAACATTAACCAAAACACACTGACAAAAAAGGCATAATTGAAAAAGAATCCTGCCATTCAAGTCACTCGAGTTTTCTCTTGTTAACTTTGTGCTATTAATAATAAATGTTTTTTTTTCTTATGCTCTAACTAGCAATAACAAGTTGATATAAGCAGTACTTACTTTGAAATAGAACATGAGTATTTAAAGAAATCTGATCTACATACTGTACATTATTTGAATCATAATATCAGTCCCAGATCTCAAAAAATTTTCATATCAAGGAAATATCCTTTTTTCAATTCAAAAAGTGAAACCATATTCTAGATCTATTACGCATCAAGTTAAATATTTAAAGCTTTTTTATTTTAATGATTATGACATGCTGCTCATGAATATATATCATAATATATTGTTTCTCAAAATATTGGAATAATTTCATATGATTAATCAAAAACAGGATTTACAATACAGAAATGTCCAACTTCTGAAAAATGATGTTCATTTTTGCACTCTACTTTTTGGGGCTCCTTAAGCATGGATTTCTGCAAGGAGGCGATCAGCCTGTGTCACTGCTGAGGCTTTTGGAAGGCCCAGTTGCTTTGATAACAGCCTTAAGTTTGTCTGTATTGTTGGATAAGTTGTTTCTTGTCTTCCTCTTGACAACAAACCATAGATTCTCTATGGGGTTCAGGGGAGGCCAATCAAGCATAGTAACATCATGGCCAGCAAACCAGCTAGTGGTAGTTTTGGCACTGTGGAGAGATGCTACAGTAGGCCCTGATGGAAAAAGAAATCTCCATATAGCTTGTGATCAGTCAGCAGGATGAAATGCTCTTAAATCTCCTGGTAGACAGCTGCGTTGACATTGGACTTCATAAAACACAGTGGACCATCATAGGCAGATGACATGGCACCCTAAATCGTCACCGACTGTGGAAACTTTACACTGGACTTCAAACATCTTGGATTCTGTGCCTCTGTACTCTTCCCCCAGACCATTGGACATTGGTTTCCAAATTACTTCCATCTGAAAAGAGAACTTTTTAGCATTGGTTCAGTTTTTTTTCTCCTTAGCCATGTATTATGTAATGCTTTTGATGTTGTTCCTGGATTAGAAGTGGCTTGATACTAGGAATGCAACAGTTGTAACGCATTCCCTGAAGATTTTTGTTTGTGGTGGCTCTGGATGCACTGACTCCAGTTGTTTGTGCACCTTTTCCTACTACACGTTTCCCTTCCAGGCAAATTTCCATGATTATGCTTTGATACAGCACTCTGCAAACAGACAGTCCTTTCAGCAATGACCTTCTGTATCTTGCACTCATTGTGGAGGCTGCTGATGATCATCTTCTGGACAGATATCAAGTCAGCCGTTTTCCCATGATTGTTGTTTTGTGTACTGAACTAGACCGTGAGATACATTATACACCGTGTTTATACTTTGTAAACAGGTTTTTAAATTAATATTTAGAAACAGTTTAAAAGCAGTTAATTTTATATAGATTATGGTTATTTTTTTTATGGAAGTGGTTAGCACTGTCACACTGCACCTACAGGTTCTGGGTTCGATTCCTGCTCAGGTCTATGTGCATGGAGTTTGCATGTTCTCCCAGTGCTTGGCGGGTTTCCTCCGGGTACTCTGGTTTCCTCCCACAGTCCAAAGACATGTACTGTAGATTAGGCTAATTGGCATTCCCAAAAGTGCCCATAGTGTGTGTGTCTGTGCCCTGCGATGGATTGGCACCATGTTCAGAGTAACCCCGCCTCGTGCCTCTCCTTGGATAGTCTCAAGATCCCCACGACCCTGTTTACAGGATAAAGCTGGTGAGTGAGTACTACAGTGTATTTTTCGTTCTAGTTCAGTACACAAAAAAACAATTATGGGAAAGCTGCTAGATATTTATGTTACACTGATAGTTTGCAAATGTATGCAGTATCATGAGACATAACACAATAGAAATGTTTTCAAAACTTTCGGAAAAATTACTTTCGGAAATCTTGCACATATGAACTCAAGAAAAAAGGAACATTTTTGCCTCTTGTCTATGGATGGGATCTAATATAAGGTGCACTGAACAGTTTTTAAAGTTGATGTGTTGGAAGTGGCAAGATTAAGGATCTGAGCAACTTGGAAGCGGGCCAAATAGTGGTACCGTAGCTAATAAACTGGGTCAGAGTGTCTTTAAAACAACATGTTAGTACCTACCGAAAGAGGTCCAAGGAAGGACACCTACTAAACCAGCAAGTAGGGAGTAAAACCTAGCTCGTCTGGCCTGATCCCACAGAAGACCTACCATAACACATACAGTACAGTATTGCTGAAAAACTTAATGCTGGCTATAATAGAAAGATGTCAAACACACAGCGTATCATAGGTTGCTGTGTATTGGGCTAAATAATGACAGTCCAGTCAGTTCTCAGCTGAACCACCTCCACCACCGAAAGCTCCTACAATGGGTATGTGAGCAACAGAACTAGACCATGGCACAATGGAGAAAGGTGGTCTGGTCTATTGAATAATGCTTTCTATCATTTGGACAGCACCACTATGTATGTGTGCACCACTTCCACTTCCAATAGGGAATAGGTTCCCCTGAGATGCACTGTGGGAACAAGGGAAGCCAGCAGAGATAGTGTGATCCTCTGGTTAATGTTTTCCTGGGAAACCATGGGTTCTGGTGTTCATACGGATGTTACTTTGACACATACCACCTCCCTTAACATTAGGACGAGCAAACACACTCCGTCCGTATTCCCAAATGGCGTGGCTGCTTTAAACCGTTGCAATGCGCAATCAAAAACTATCTAGGATTGTTAAGAGAAACATGACAAAGAGTCCAAGGTGTTGATTGACCTTTTAAATTAATACAATTCTATTAAATTTTTTACATCTGTTCATGCAGCATGGACGAGTCGGATCCATGGAGGCCTCGCCTTGCAACTTTTTCTAAAAGATGTTGGTGCCAGATACCAAGCACACATTCAGAGGTCTAGTGGAAACCATGGCTTAATGGACCAGAGCTCTTTTTGGGCCACCTAGACAGTATTAGGCAGGTGGTTTTAATGTTATGGCTGATCGGTTTATATGTGACTTGTTTGCATTGAAGTCAGATTAGCAGATTAACATACACATGCTTTATCACTGTGTATGATCAAATTAAGATTATTTGCCCAAATGAACCTTATTAGTCTAACTAATGCTGTTAGCGTGTATGACTGCAGAAAAGTCATGTCAGTACACAGCTGGTATAAAAGTTAATGTCGGGTAACATACTCTAAGTGCTCTTTGCAAGCATAATAGTTTTTTCTTTTATTACTAAAACAGAGTGCCACTAGCTTGTGATTTAACCATTGCCAACACAAAAATATACCATTTATAATACAGTGGATGTGAAATGTAGGGAGATATCAGCACAACATGCTTTTTAACACAAAACAGTAAAGATGTTTCTTAGGTGCATCTCTTTTTCCTCATGAGGTGTTGATAAAAAAAAGTGGTTGTACAATTTTCTCAGTAGAGCAAGCATGGAAGGTGACCTTGTTATTACATGGTGATCTGGCGGTGCTGCGAGAGAAACATTAGCTCCTTCAGTAGCGGCAATAATTATGAACAAAGCATGCAGAACGCTGGCTCTCTTAGAACGATCATGGCAGAGGGAAGTAGGATCAATGCCTCTTTCAGGAAAAAAAAGTTCAATTGTGATGGAGCACCGCAGGGGAATACATGCTTTGTTAGTGTTCACTACATGTCCTCAATATTGCCCCTCGACAGTTAGCTACTGGTGAGGACTTTCTTTCTTTCTTTTTTTTTTTTTTAGATAATGACAGCAACAGAAAGAAAAGATTTAGCAGACTTCTTTCATTTCCAGTCCTATTGATGGATCATGAGCTAAATTCACAGAAAAAGAAATACATTTCTGTGCTCTTGTGGATAGCGTTTAGGTGTCTGACTTTTTAATATGAAAATATAAATGTTAAATTAAAAATGATAGTTTTATTCTGAGAACTGAACCATGTCAAATGGTGGCAATTTATCAAGGGGTCGTAGTAATACAAATTTCATTCAGGCCTGCATGATTTTTTACATTTATTTCTTATTATTCAAGATTATGCGGTCATTTAGTACATTTCATAAACTAAAAGGGTTCCTTCTCTTTGGGAACCTGCCTAATGCAACAGCTGCATGTAACAGCAGGAAGTTGCTGTCACTGTGTGTACGTCTCTTCTCTTCTATCCAGCATAATAGTGTACAACTTGCCTGTGCTCTTATGGTGTTAAGTTATCATTTAGCCAGCATGCGCAGACTCTGTCATGTCACACAGTGTTGTCCATGCTGCCAAGGTGATTATAATCTCTGCAGTGGTTGGCAGTTCTGTCAGCTTACAGTAGATGCGGTGGGATCGATTTTGAATGAATTAAATAAAGTGTAAATTTTAAAATGTGGACAGCAGTAACAATTCATACCAGTAAAGTAGAAATAAATATACAGTATGATTTCATGCTACTGGTACGTATACTGTATATAAAGCTCACCAGTTATACTACTTTTTAAACAAGTTAACACACTGAAAGTATGCGTAAAAATAATTTACTGAAAAATAATTTAGATGCATTCTGGCATGCTTGATTTACTTGTCTTTTATTCATTTTTAAAATGTACAATTTCAGTGGCTGAAGTTTTAAATGCACCACCATTGAACATCCCTATGCTGATGTGAATTACCCTAGCTGAAAAGTGAAAAATTATCCCCACTCAATGATTGGGACTATAAATTATTTCCACAGCCCCTTCCATTTTTGAAGATATTTCAACCCTCGTTTCTGACAAGACAACAAAACGGGGGTTTTCGTTAACACCTAATGTGTTGTGTTTATATTTAGGGATCTTTATTCACCAATGGCGTCTTCAGTGTTCCGCAATAAAAAAATGAAAACAGATCAAAATCAAGGTTAGTCGTTAACGTTTAGCAACTAAGCCACCCATATTTGTCATTTTTCCATCTTTGGCATGCAATATAACCTGAACAAACAATAACATACAGCTTTAGTATCCACACCTTAACTTTAGTATTTTTGCCAAACCAGCTCTGAATTGTCTCTCATTGAGAATGTGATGTGATGTGATGTTTACAGTAACACAACCCACATACACATTTCAGGAGAACTGTCAGAACTTTCCACTATGAATAAATTATAATCACTGCTGCTTTACTTAGAAAAAACATAAAATGGCGACTCCTCTGGGGAGCTGAGCACTGATTTAGAGGTTATTGGCACCTATTTTTCACAGAAACATTGTGAACATTACATTTAAGAGAATAATCTAAAGAGCAGGAATTTCAAATAATAGAATACCAAGAACAAGCGAATGAAGATAAGAAAAGGCATGTTTTTTTCACACACAGTAAAGACCTATGTGACGGTAAAAAAGTGAGTTTTGCAAAATAGATTCCTTTTGTGTTTGTGCCCTGAGATGGATTGGCACCATGTCCAAGTGTACCCACCTTTTGCCCTCAGTCTCCTGGGATAGTCTCCAGGCCTGCCATGACCCTGCATACGAGATAAATCAGTTTAGGCAATGTGTAAGAGTGAGCACACGCCGGCTCTATGGAGGACAAGTCATCTGTGGCTTAGCTGAGAAGGAGCTTTCTGTAATGACAGGCAACATGTCTATGTCTCATGTTTGGTTGTGTTTGGGTGGTAAACGTTTTTTATTTGTGACATGAAAAGCACAGAATTTAAGAAGAACAGCTAATCACAGAAGTTTTATTAAATTTTTTTGGATTTTCCCCCATTTTTCTCCCTAATTTAGTCGTATCCAATTCCTCCCTGTCACTAGGGGGCTCCCACATTAAGAGACTAATTAAAGAAACTACATTAAGGCTACTACTACAACTCAGTCGGGAGGGCCGGAGACTATCACGTGTTTCCTCTGGACCACATGACGACAGCCGACCGCATCTTTTCGAACTGCTTGCTCACCTACCGTTGGGGGCGGCGTAACACACTCGGAGGACAGCGCTATCCGCTCCTTCCGCTTGCGTGAGATCACAGACGCCCCCTGATTGGCTGCAGAGTACCTCTCATCCCTCCCCTCTGAGAGAGCTCGGCCAATCAGCATCACCAGGAATCGAACTTGCGATCTCCGGATGATAGGACGAGCACTTTACCACTGCACCACTCGGAGGCCCCACAGAAGTTTTAAATATTCTGATTCCCCACATGATTTTAGTGAGAATGCTTCAGACATACATCAATATTTTAAGAGAGGAGAAATAATGCTGTGTGTCATGAATGCATGAGTACAGTATAAGGGTCATGTGTCAATTCCCAAACCTCAAGTTTAACCATGTTGTAACTCTACAGTAACAACTGTTTGATTTTCAAATTAATTAATGATTGATTTTTTTCTAAATGTTTTAGATCTACAGTAACATGCATTCTACTTTTGTATCTGGTGGCATGGATTCCTTCTTTCTACCTTAAAATGAATGAAACTGCACAGTAGAGTAGAAACAGACCCCCCGAGCTTAGTAAAACCTTACTGTACAAGATCCACAAGCACCCTATTAAATTTGATCTAGCCAGTGTAGCAGAAAAGGATTTGTTGCCCCTAATAAAGCACTAAATGGCTAGCAGCGCTGTGTGCATATTTTTACTCTTTTAAACATGGGAAGAGGTTAGTACTTATATCTTTTCCCCTATTTATTCAGTGCTGATTAATATAGTAATAGCGGTTTATGCAAGCAATGTGTTTTGTCCATCGCTGTATCCCCTGCATGTCCTTCTCTTCAGCTCCATTTCTGACTTCATTATTAAGTATGTCAGTGATGTAGGTCACTTGTCTTTTTTTTCTGTCTGCAGCCAATTCAATTTTGGTAAAATGATAAAACAGTATCAAATTTAAACGCCGCTCAAGTGCTTTGAGGCAAGGCAGAGACACAGGAGTCTGCCATACTTAAAATACCGGCTCCCCCGTGTCACTGTTCCTCGAGAGAGAGAGAGAGTGAGAACAGGAAGTACAAATAGGTTGCTGATAGATCAGGACAGTGGAGAAAGTAATGTTAGCTGACTTTATGTTTAATTTGGAAAATGAATTATGGCATCATGCCACATTCTTTTGTGACAGTTTTCAGGATCATCACGTTCTGGATTTACACATCTCAGGAAAAGACAATCGAAGAAAGATCAGCTGCAAAGAATGAAAAATTTTACCGTTTTAAATTCAGCGAATAAGTGATTACACTGACTGTGATTGAACTGTTATAACTACATTATTGTATGGATCATCTTTTTTTTCAAGTTATGTTGAGTGTTCTCTTTAATCTTATACACTGTGTCCTCTGTCTAGGCCTGGACAATAGAATGATAATGATATATGCTGTGTTAGACACTTCGTCAATAATGCTATAAGGATGTCTAGTTTAAAACATAGCACCACTGGTGTGCCTCATTTGGGGAGCTGCATCTTTTGAATGATGCATTGGAAGGCCAATTATGTCAAACCGTCACAAATTAGGCTGTCACAAATGAGGCCTGTTTCCCTTAAATGATAGGTGCAGTGGTGTGTGATTCATGGGCCAACATATCTCAAGATTCGTTGCGAGCTGGAGAAGTGATTGAAAAACACGATGGTGGATGCATAAATGTATTATTTAAAAAAACAAAACAGTGCAGTATGGCAGTTTTTTGTGCTCTGACTGAGATCACAATTGTGTGTCAATTTTGTAGAACAGTTCAGAGCAAAACCGTGAATGCAACAAGCTAATTTTACAGTTACTTATATTGTTAAATTTACTGTTTACTGTATATTAATAGCATGTATTGTATCCTATTGATGTTCTGGCAATATACTAATTGATTTTACTTGCTTTCTTTATTTAATGTGAATCAAGCTTAGATCTTTTTGTGTCACTTCATAAAACGTGGTTTAATTAAACATGTTTTTCCTGCTGTTTATTAAATAATATAGCCTTGTAATAAAAATGATCCATATCGATTGATATGGAAAAAAATATATTATTGTGATAATTTTTTGCCATAATGCCCAGCCTTAGCTCTGTCTCAAAAGTTTTATTCTGGTGCATCAGGGACATTGGTTTAATGAAACTGTAACTCATAGGGTTTTACGTGCCTTTTTTATCTGTAAATGTGAATCAGGCATCTGTCTTCAAATTGATTTCATACACATGACTTGGATTTGATTTCCACTCTAGCAGTGGACTGAACAGTCTGTGAAATTGCTTTCTAGGTTCTTGCTGTTGTCCTAGTTTCCCGAGACCCTTGGATAAAAATATAATTAAAGCTGATACCTGGACAGTTTCTTTGATGAAACATCTTTTACCTAAAAACACAGTTTGAATTTTGTACCCTTTTGTTGAATCATTTTTGATCTGCTTAGAGTACTTTGTAGCCATTCACTGACTTATTTTGTAAAAATTCTTAGAAAGATCTGTTGGAGTGTGGTTTAATTTTTCAGCTCTCCTCATCCAGCCCAATCAATATTCTCTGTGGGTTGTCAACCTGAGGCTCTTATCATATACTATGGTCTAGTTTAATGTCTGTAAGTGGCTTTTGATGAGTGTCTGCTAAATACCGTAAATGTAAAGCCTGTTGCACATAGTCACGGTTGTGCTTTAAGGATTACTGTACATACATCATGTATCAATTTATGTAAATATAGGCCAGATGAATGAAGCATGCATCCATATTATGTATATCACTCAGAGAGGCACTAACTTACAGGGAAACATTACGAATCTCTGTTGCTAAGGGAATAAAAAGGCATGTCTCTCCTAGGCATTGTGTTTAAACTAGAAGATTGTTCTACAAAATGAAGTACCCGTCTCCAAGGAAAAGCTGTGCAGAGCAAGTGACTGACAAGGACATGCTTTCCAAGAGAGTGAAGACCACTTCTAGAAGCTTCTTGCCTCTTGAGAATTTCTGTCATGGATTGATGGTCTCGAAGGTTTCATATTTGTGCTAAGTGGAAAAATGTCCTGGGTTATTTTGTACGTATCTGTTATTGGGATAGGTATCATGTGATCAGGTCCTTGTGCTCTTTGACTGATGGTCTGATGGTCTTATTCTTCAGTTCTATTGTACCGTCTGCATCACTGGCGTGTGAGCCAATCATAAAGGATGTGGTTCAGACCTCCTGCTTATCTTATTGTCCATGGCATAGTATTGTGTGGGCAGAGCTGATAGTCATTATCAGGATTGAAGCTTTCTTCCCATCTGTTGCTCTTGCCTGCATGAAGTCATGAAGACACTGAACTCTTATCTGTCACAGCAACTCCACAAACGATAGAATCACACAGGTTTAAGACTGCTATTGAGCTGCACCCATGACATGACTGATCTTTCACATTGGGACTGCAGTAGAGTGGATATGTAGGACAGTGTGCAGTTACAGGATATGTATTTATTTATTGCTCTGATTATCCAAACATGCAAATAATTTAACAAGAATACCCAGAATGCGAGTGTAATCTTCAGGATTGCTGTATTTACACGTACCTGTTGCTCTTGTAAGCAATGATATCATGTTCGCCTTTTGGCTTGAGACATGGTAATTGTAGCAAAGGAAATCTGAGTGCATGCCTTCATTAGTGTTCATGAAGTTCCCCATGTCGTCAGTATCAGTGTCCTTGCTTTTCTGGATGGACCAATTCATTTACTGATGAAACAGATGGAAGGTGTCACTTCATCCAAAGAGAATGAGCCATTCCTGGTTGTGTGTAGAACATAAACATTTAAATTCATTGTAAATACAAGTCCAAAGCCTGACATTCCATCTTGTTCATAATTTGAATGTAAGTGTGTCTAGAGATTTCCTTATGATTTGTGAGAAAAGGGAGTCTGACAATGAAGTTGTCGCCCCCCCCCCCCTCGCGCGCTATCTCTCTCTCTCTCTCTCAAAACATGTTATGGGGAGAGGCTCAGTGTGCGTGATACCCTGTTTGACAAGGTTTATTTTGGAACACTGGAGGGTGAAGATCAGGGCCATATGTCATACCTTTCAGGATTAATATAGACTTTGATACATGAACACATCTGGTTTCTCTCTCTTGGTCCAAACCCATCCTTATACAGAAAAGAACTTCAAAACACTCGTCAGCTACAGTACATTAGCTTCTTCTGTTATATAACAAGGGAGTCAGGGTTCCTGTATAGTCCGGTTTGTGCTGCATCAGAGACACTTAAAAGAAAATGCAAGAAACAAACTTCTGTGAAAGTCTGGAACACTCGGGGTCTTTCAGAACAGTAGATGTTTCTTGTCATTTTTCTGGTTGTGCTTGCATAAGGAAGGCAATAAGTAAAGAGCAATTTTTGCATTAAACTGCATGTTTAGTCACAGTAGATTTGGCATCCCATCCAGGGTGTGTTCTTACCTCATGCCCAGTGTTCGCTGTATAGGAGATCAAGAAAATACTGAATGAGTGTGAGTGAGACAGTGAGTTTTTGATATGTAATCAACTGCTGAAGATGATGTGGAATTCGACTGTCTTGCCAGAGTTAGGGCAACTGCTTTACAGCTTTACAGTTTGCTAAAATTATTTCTAAAACTGCGCCTCAACAACTTGGGTTATTCATATAGTTTAACTATATCAAACCGTGTTGTATTCTGCATTATGCTGCTTAATCAGTGTTTACAGTACCTTGACGGTCTAATATGATCAGATTGTCTCTTGTGTCAGTAAGTTGATCATTTAATATATGACCACATGGACATACATAAATTTTTAAATCGTGGAAATGGCAATCATTCCTCTGCAGATGCCGCAAAAGACATATAACTGCATACGACAGCATAAAACTATGTTGTAAGTTTTATATTTTTATATTATTATACAGGCTAGCCAGGTAGTGATGTGATTTATCTCTATCATCTTCATCATATTTTATACCACTTATCCTGTGCAGGGTCATCCCAGGAGACTTTGGGCACAAAGCGGGTAACACACTGGACAGGGTGCCAATCCCTCACAGTTTGGGAATGCCAATTAGTTTAATCGTCATGTCTTTGGACTGTGTAGCTCTGGGAGAACATATGAACTCCTCATAGACAGACCTGAGACGGGAATCGAACCCTCAACCATGGAGGTGCAAAGCCACAGTGCGAATTACTATCCCACCATGCCATAAACTTTTTTCTCATTGAACTCCATGATGGATTGTTCAGTTCTTTGAATGGTGGCTGAAAATCTTCCATACTGTCTTTTTTTTTATACTCTCAATGGTGATTCAGAAACTTAATGGACTTTAGCTATGTTCATTCCTTTCATGTCGTTGTTTTACATGAATTTCAGCTTCAATCTGCATTTTTTCCCAAAAAATATTCCTAATATGTTTTAACTTCAATGTCGGGGACAGCCTTACCCTAAACACATAATTCATAGTTGACCTAATGTTTTTTTTTTTTTTTTTTACTATCGGGTATACTATGAAAATTAATTAATGTAGTTTTAGTCATTCTTCATAGTCAATTAACTATCATACTTGATTCCAGAGGTTTAAATGCTTTCTTTGATGCTCAAACTGCCTAACATTGTGTTTTGAATAACATCATGTGTTTAACATGGATCGTCCCAGCGGCAGAATTGAATTTACCAGCATATTGTGTTTACATACATTACTGTTGGCCAATCACTACAGAGATAGATGGCAGTGAGTATGGTGTTTGTCCTCAAGGCCATGTGTATGTATTCCATCCATCTGTAATGAGAATGGTGCTTTAAATAGACATAGGCTGACATTGATAAAGTAGTTAATGACCATTTTACTACTACTGAAATGGTGACTACTGCTCTTGCCGATGCTGGCTCAATCTCGCTACTGATAGTATCTGCGACGGCAGGTGATGATAGATAGTGGTGCTAATGAATCTTAATTGATTTGCATTAAGTTGGAGCACAGCTGGAGCAATCAAGGCTTGGGCCAGACACAAGGGAGACCAGCTACATGAATACAGTTTATCTCTTCTAAAAAGGAGTAGTATTGTCCACTTCCTTTACACACAAAAACTAAAAGTTAAAATGTTCTTTATTACACTGGGTAACGAGTGATTAAATGGAATTAAGAGTCATTGAATGAAACGGGCCATTCATTTTCTGTATCAATAGCTTTGAAAACATGAAGATGATCCATAGTGGCTGGTAAAAATGGACTAGCCGTGCAGACCGGGTTAAACATATTCCTCCCACAGCCCTGTAACCAAGACCCCCTCCCAACACTGTGTTTAGTATTTGAAAGAAACACAGCATGTAGAAACTGCATTGCAGCTCTAAACTAAAGAATGAAAGAATGCAGCTGCACATCTGTCTTTAAGTGTGCTACATTTTGCCCCAGATTACATGCAGTTGACGTTTCACTAATGATGTAGTGACACGGATCTAGGAACTTCATACACATCTGAAAGTGAACGTAAATCAAAACGAGAGGTCAGAGCCACTGCAGTAAAATTTGTTGCTCACACATGAAGCAAAAAAATTTTTTTTGTTTTTTTTTGGTTTCATTGTGAGTCTGATCTATAGTACAATTCAAGGTTAATGATTAGGAATGCAAAAACCAGCAGTAACAAGGTTGTTGCTTTAAATGCAGAACATGTCTACGATAATGAGCGGGAGCATGTGATCTACACAGTAAGTGATTACTGCCTGAGGGGTACAGGCCTCACTGTGCTGCTCTTTCCTGAGGCTTCGCAGCTTTCGCTTCACACAGTGTGGCTTCTCTTTATACACACACTTCAAAGAGCGGCTTTCATATTGGAGCTGGAAATGCTAACCTTTGACTCAAAGCATCTCACACTGCAAACAGGGGAGTGTTAAATTGATTTGAGGAGAGAATGCACTTTCCATGTTTTCAAATGAAGAGCTTAAATCTATTCTACAATATGTAATTTTTAAACGTTACAGTATATTTTGTAGTGTATATTTGAGTTCCACAATCAAGAATTAAGAATACGTTTTCCTATACTGAGAACAAAATAGGAAATTACTGTAATTGATGCAATTTAAGAGGCTTTGTTAAATTTTGCATGTAAAAATAAAAAACATATAAAGGTTTTAAAACTTTTACAGGCTAACATTAAACATATGATCGACTGATCTTCTGTAGACCATCCAAAAACAAAACCATCCAAAAAAAGCTACTGTTTATTTGCATTCCATTTTATGGTTTCATATTAGTCATGCTCAGTCCTTTAACTTACGTTGATGCATTCCTTTATACGCAAATAGCACTGATTGATGAATGCATGGAAGTGTCTCTAAGGTTTCCTCACAAATATGAAGAACACCACAGCAATTGGAATACCACTGTTTTTTTTGTTGTTGTTTGTTTGCTTTTGTTCTCTCACACAATAACATTCTTCCTACTCATACACCACTCATCACATTGCACATTTATGTACATTTGCACATGGCCTACAAGTTGCACACCTCTGGGACTTTACACATTGTTCTGCTTGTGATTCATTTCTCACTGCACTCCGTTAGTCCTCAAGTAACTTATCCTGCATAACCTGTACACTCCACATCTGGTACACTTTTCTTTCAATTCTACTTTATTACACTATTTCAATTCTATTTCGATTCTATATTATTACTTGTACATATACATTTCACAGCAAATGTTTTCTATATTTGTATACTTTTATCGTATTTCACATTTTATTGCTTTATTTGAATGCTCTCTTTCCTTCTTTAGGTTACGGGTAGTCGTATAAGCATATCATACTGTGTATGGATACTGTAAACTGTGAACTTAGACAATTGAAACAGCTAATTTTAGACCTTCATTATAGTGTACACCGATCATCTATAACATTAACATATTAGAATGTATTATCAATTATAAACTACTAAACTGGTGCCAGGGTCATGGCACCCATTGCCTGTCTATGCAGGGGCCAAAAGCCATCCCATCCATTTCTGATCCCACTGAGAAGCCAATGGCGCACAAATCGCCAAGGGAAAGTCAATGCTAGCTACAATAGAAAGGCATCAGAGCACCCAGTAGGGCCCAGCAGGCAAAGAGCACAAGAGCGTCCATCCGACCTCCAAACTGCCCAGATCCCTGTCCAGACACCACAGCACCCCCAGAGGTCTTGTGAAATCATGCCCTGATGTTTTGCATTGTAATGTTATGGCTGATTGGTGTAAGTAGGTCAGTGTCAAAACCATAGTCTAGCTTAATTTCATGCATTTTATGTGGTCTAGATTGAAGACTTGCATATGCAACATATGGTGATGAGAGTGTTGTAGTCAGGGGACCATCTCTCTCTCTCTATCTCTCTCTCTCTGTCTCTCTTTCTCTTTTATGCTTCTTTTACAGGGTTATGAGAGCCTGTTAATACCCAGCTTAATTGTATGTCAATGTCAATTTAACACAAGACTTCAACACCAGAAACACTGTTTTCAAAAGTAAATATTGCTGTTACTATGATGCAGGAAATGATGGATTGAGTTATACAGTAGCAACAGACTGTTATGTCATGACATACATTTTTTTCTTTAGTTCTTCAGTCTAACCATCGTATGGATCTATGTTGATACCAGTGCAGCAAAGTCACAGACATGAAAATACACATACTGTACAAGAAAGCATGTCACTGAACCATCTCTTCTGTTCTGTGTCTCATTGTCCACACATTTTCATGTTCTGTTAAACAGTGGAGGTTAAGATTATCCATACAATTCACTCTGATGACATTAATTTGTAACATTTGTCAGATGTCATTGTTTAAAGCCGTATTTTGAATGCACTTTTGCGTGGCTAAATTGAACATGAACATAATTATTTCGTCTGTTAAAAAAAAAAAAAATTTGACATAAAAATGTCCTTTTTTGGCTTTATTATTGTCATATACATTTAAAATTTTTCTTCAAATTGCAAATGCATTTTGTTTAATTTGAGTTATTAAAGCACTGCAAACACTGCATGATCTTGGGTTATTTTGATTGTGTTGTAATGGCATTTCCTTTAAATATACACTCTAAATAACAATAGTTATATTTTGAATTTAGGAGAAATATTGTCAGCAGTTCACGAAAAATGAAACAAAACCAATTGTTCATCTCACCAATACGTGCACCTGTAAGAAAGAAGAAAAAAAAACACATAAGAAACGGATTATTTTGCAGTGGTCTCAAATATTTTTTTCCAGAGCTGTGTATATATAGATCATTACCAGCTTGCAGCAGCTGCAGGGTTCCTGGTTTCATTCTGAGTTTGTGTTGTTGTTTGTGTGGATTTTTTTGTGCATTTTTTAATCATGTCTGTGTGTTTCCTCTTGTTCTCTAGTTTCCTCTTAGAAACTTGCTTGTAGGCGATTTAGCTATGCTAAAATGCCCCTGGGTATGAATGAATATGGTATTCTGAGGGTATGCGTGGTAACCTGCACTGTGCAGGGTGTCTTCCCTATTTCAAGACTCACACCAGGAGTCAATAACCCATGCAAAGACTGGAGCTTAGCAAATGATTTAACTGTCTCAGTGTGAACATTTCCATTTGTGTCATGCTATGAGAAAACACAGACATATATAAATATAGAACTGGATGTCAACTTTTGTCTAATGAGAAATATGGCCGCCTTAAAATGATTCCTGGTGGGCTACTCACAATCTGTACACCATTACTGCAACAGGAGTCTTCTGAAAGTATTGTCTTTATAGCTGCATCCATTACTACTTCATTCCTTCTTGTCACCTTATTCCTCATTCCAACACAACTTTATCTTCAACCCATATTCATAGTTCCCACTTTCATCAAAGTCTGCCAAGAACCAGGGGGTAACAGCCTGCTTGGCATTACAGCCCACAGATTTTCTCTATCCTTCCTTTTGACTTGACCACAGATTGTACTGTATAAGACTCATCTGCCAGGTATTGGTTCCTTGTACTTTGGTTGACATTTCTGCGAACAAAGTAGTATTTACTATGCACAGGCAAAGTTTACTGTGGTCAATATAAGAGACAGCCCTAGCCTTTTAAGGACACCATTGTCCACCTTTGCATAGTCACAAAGGGGTATGTTGTAGGGACACAATTCAGAACGATAGTAGAGTTATTCTAACACAAAACAAAATCGAATCAGTACCCTACCTTATTCTAATGAATTGCATTCTCTGACCGTTATATACTACATTAGGCCATCCTTTATTCGAAAAGCGTTTATCTCATAACGGATAAAAGTAAACAATGAGGAGTTTTCTACAAGCTAACATCTTTTTTTTTGACATTGGCAAGAAAAAAAACCCAGTGATAATAAGTGAGAATTGTGTCCCTGGTTTCATGTTGCAATATTTGTCCATGACTTATACCAGTCTCAGTTCAGCATGCCGTGATTTCGTTTTATAATTACACAAATTGGCTATATAATTCATAACTTGGCTGATTAATTAGTGACCAATGTACAGTAAGTCACAACTGTGCACTAGAACTTGATGCAATCATGTTACACTGATGGATCGGTTTGTGGATGGTTGTATCTTCTGTTACTATTCAGACCTCAATGACCAGATCCCTGGATTGTATACTGCCTCCCTATAAATACATCGTGGTTAAAAGCATCAGCCAAATGAATAAACGTAAATGTTAATCCAGCAGAATACTTAAAAAGGTCCTCAATGCATTTCTACTGTCTCTTTCTTCTTTCCTCCCATTAGCAATAAAGCTTCAGATGACTTTAATGTATAGAATGGTCTTATCTAAAATTTGGAGTCACTGTGACATTTAAGAAGTAGCTTTATTGTGTCTAGTGTGGATGGAACTCCAAGTAAATTGTCGGCCATTGCATCCTGCCATTGCAATCTACTGCTTATGTTTTATTAGCGTCTCCTCTTCTCTTGACTCTCCAACCGGGCTTTGTTGATTTTAGATTTACTCTTGCTTTCAAGAATGAAGACATAAAACCGATTGACATTTACAGACGTCTTCAAGTACTATATGGTGAAGAGACTCTTACTCGCAGTAAAACATTTAAATGGTGCAAACGTTTTAAAGAAGGCCATATGTCTGTGCATGACAATTCTTGCTGAGGTGGCTTGGAGAACACTGAGTCGTTTCCGCGAACATTCAGGAAGTGGAATGCCTGATATTTGAAAATCAATGGATAACTGTACACACAATTAATCACAAACACCACTTTCATATTACAGGAACTCCGCTTGGAGTTATTGTCACAAACTCCATACAGTCCTGACCTCACCCAAGTTCCTGGGAGGCCAGCGTTTTAGACATGAAGCAGGCAGTCTGATCCTGGTTCTGGCATACTTTATACCATGAAAACGCTGGGATAAGTGCATTAGTGTAGCAGCGGATTATATAGAGAAATGAATTCAATTCAATTCAATTTTATTTATATAGCGCTTTTAACAATGTCTCTGATGAGCAAGCCAAGGGTGACGGCGACAGTGGCAAGGAAAAACTCCCTGAGATGGCAATAGGAAAAAACCTTGAGAGGAACCAGACTCAATCAGGGAACTCATCCTCATTTGGGTGATAACGGATAGAAATTATATAACATCATCTGTATTATGCAGCTGAAAGTTCAATATAACAGAAGTTATTTAAATTAACATGAAGTCCAGTTCAGCACAGGGATGAGTCAGTAGGTGCAGGGGGCAGATGGGGTCACTGGGAACTCAGGAGCAGCATGTGTACCATTAAGAGCCTTGTATGTAAGTAATATTATTTTGTAATTAATTCTAAACTGAACAGGTAGCCAGTGCAGGGATGATAATATTGGGGTTATATGATCATATTTTCTGGAACTAGTGAGAACCCTGGCGGCTGCATTTTGGACTAACCGTATCTTGTTTATTGAGGATGCAGGACAATCACCCAGTAATACATTATAATAGTCCAGTCTGGAGGTCATGAATGCATGAACTAGCTTTTCTGCATAAAAGTAATAAAGTTTTTACTCTCTTAACCATGTTAAGATTCTGCAGAATGACATTGTGCACAATGTGTTTGACTTGAATGTCTCTTGTAATTATATTCACATATAAGACAAAGAAATGGCAAATTATCTGTGTCATTAAAATTGCATATTTTTTTTCACTGTTAGGAGACAGACCTTCTGGACATTGCTTATATCAAAGACGCTAGAACTGGGAAATACTCCAGGACACCTAAGGTAAGCTGAAGTTTTAATCAAGTGTGGTTCAAATGAAGTTCCTCCGAAACTTAAATCCTTACAAACACTAACTTAACTGCTTTCCTGATGAAAAAACTTTAAGATTTTTGAAGGTCACCAGACCTCTTTGCTCAAAAGTAAAACAAACATCCACGTAAATTGTATCTAGACGGGAACATGTTGACAAAACCCACAGCCCCTTTCTGTTTTATTTGCCAGGAAATTTTTACTACCTCCACAAATTTATTTGCAACTCACAGCTTTTAGTAAACCATGAAAAAAGTCAACATTAACACAGATTGATACTTTTTTGACAGATTAATTCTAATAAAATAAACAAGCTACATTCATGGTGGGTGGTGTTAGCGTTGTTGGATCAAATATAGTTATGGTTATAATATTGTTAACATTTGTTTCTCAACAAATGGTTCATATCCTTAAACCATACGGGCTGGAAGCAGTAGAGAACGATCAGAGGAACCTCTAACCTTGAATAGTGAGTTATCTGCACTGTAAGAATTGTTTTACTCATTGTCTTCAAAGCTGCTGTGCATTTCATGTTGAAGGTCATTAAGCGAATGTGACATGAAACCAGACCCATGCAGAATAAGCATCAGTAATGTTCCGGTCCCATTACAGCTTTCAAAAGGAAGACTTGCATAAAAGCACATCATTTGTTATGGTATGATTTCAGTACGTTGGCTATGCATGAGCTGTGCTGCATGAGACCTTCTATCTAAAATAATATGAGAGATCAGCCTTCTGCTGATCATGGACTGAACACCACATGGGCATGGAAATTCCAATGGCCAGAGCATCAGACATGAAAAACACGCCCTAATCTATTTATTAAAATCAACAGGCCTCAGCCATAACATAGTTTTATCTTTTAAAAAGTCAGAGTCAGGGATGAGCTCCATCTTCACTAAACGTACTGCAATCATTTCAGCATTAAATACCCATTTAAGCAGAGTGTGTAAATGTATATTACTGCTCATGCAATATTCAGATAGGAAGAAACAAGTGTTCTTTAGTGTTTCTCAAATACCCTATCCATACAGTACATACTATATATTATATTTATATTAAGGTACAAGATCACAGATTGATATTAATGTTTTATTTTTTTCTAATACTTTATTCTTTCTTTAGGTATAGTGTACTATACTACAAGTATATTAATACAATTGTGTTGTTATTTAACAAAAGAAAATGCATAATCATTTATATAGTTAATTTTTCTTTAAGGAGATTGATTTAACGTGTATAGAAATGTAACATTTATGGAAGAAGTCAGCAATTTGTAAAAAGTTCATTTCCATCCAGTGGAGAGTCTTAACATGATGCACTGTGTTAAATAAGAGAGGATTAATGTTAATAATTGATATAATGTGATAACACAAACTATTCTTGTGGATGTTCCATAACATGGAACTATAAATGGTTAAAAAGCACAACATGATACTCTTTTATAAAGAACATTTGTAAATTATGGCATGTTGCTATGGTAATAGAGGAATTATGCACTTTGGGAAGTTATGATATAGGAATCAGCTTTGACATGTTAACAACTTATCACGCCCACCCCTATCATTAACCGTGTTCCTATAGCAACCTTTTATCCATTACCTAATGCCAAGCTTGCGATTTTTAAGTTTTTTTTTTTTTTTTTTTAAGTTTTAAAATGCACCAGTGCTGTATATGAAATAATATGGAGAGACTTATGGAATTAGAAAAATGGCCATAGAATACAAGCCCCCTTTGTCCTGAATCTTGTCCAGGTAAGCAAACCAGTGATAAACCAACCAACCAACTGGCTTTGTATTGATTTTCTCATTCATGTGAGTTTTCATCTGTGTTAAATTTTCATGATTATGCTTGAGCCCCTGTCCACGGTACTTTTGTTCATAAGCTTCTGCATATATTTGATGTCACAATGTTGCTCACAGAAGTGTGGAGGTTAGTAAGCAGTAAAATGGGATTAAATCTTTAATCGGATGTGTAAAAAGCACATAATGAATGGATGAATGGTCAGGTATCCAAAAACTTTTGGCCATATTGTGTAGAACTGATTGTTTTGAAGTCCCTTTTTTTTTAGAAAGCTGTTTTTGTAAAATACAAAAGGAATTTATAAAATGATAATAATAATAATAATAATAATAATAATAATAATAATAATAATGATGATGATAATAAAACCTAAAGAACATTAAATCTATCTTAAAGACATATATTTTGTATTTTTTGTGATTTAATGGGAAGTGTAAATAAGAAAGAAATCAATCACTGATTTAAAAAGAAATGTAAAATATGGTATGGATGGTAATTCTATTAAAATATTGCACTGAAGTGGTTTGAACATTGTGATCACCAGCGCGCTTATGTGGACATCTCATCTCATTTTCCCCTAGCAGTCAATCAGTTTAATTGCACCTTATCTGTGTCAGGCTGAGCATCCAGGCTTTCTCTAATGTCTTATCAAAGCAAAAAAGCAGGAGCTCAGTGGCAACGGATATAGGAGGACACCAGAGAGGGCTTCTAACCATGCTCTTCATCGTGCTTATCTAGATGAAAATCTTTCCTCACATTCCACGCAACACAGTAGCCCCTTGTTTAGGCTTAGCCTCTTGGCTGACTAGGTGCTGCCAGTTTGTCAGAGATGGTGTAACTTTAGAAATGGCTTTTGCCACTCCTGAAATAAGACTTGGTAAAAGAATTGGTAGAAGTCTGGATTACTACGTGCGTTCCCTGGTGTTTTGTACCTCATCTAGATGCATTAACTTTCAGCTCTGGTTCAGGAGGTTGGGGATTGTGTATCCAGTCATGTTGAACTATGAATAGGTACAGTGCTGTCGTCTTTCCAGACCAGTTCTTAGTTTTTATACAGTAGATGTGGTAAGGTCATTCCTTAAGTTCAAGTTAGTTGGAGAGAACTGTCACACTCAGTCACATCACAAGTGACCTGCGTAATAATGTGCATATTTAATTACCAGCCATATGTGTTTAATTAACCATTTACAGTAGATTGCTCTTAACGTTTAGTACACATCTTCAATAATATGAAGGCATGCTTGATTTATTACGGTTATTTACTTGAGTAACTTTTTTTTACTTTTCTTAACTTTGCTACCTTCAGGAACTAAATTGTACTTATTGGTCAATAAAGTGGCTTCTTGGATGCTGCCTTCTGTATTTGTGCTGGTTACAGGTTTTACACTGCAATTTCACCTGGGATGGGAAAAAGGAGGAAGGGAGATGTTTGAGTTACTATAGAGATGAAGAGGGAGAAATGGTTTATTGAGTGATTAAATGGTGTACCCCTTAAAGCTCCGAGTATTTTAGCCGTTGTTTGTTTTGCTGTTTGTTTTTTGTTTTTTTAATAAACATATAGGGCTCAGGATTGTTCAGTACAGAGATTTTCAAAATAGCCAATATGATGAATTTTAGTTCATTTTAACAAACTACCCAAACAGGCTTCCATATATATATATATATATATATATATATTTTTTTTTTTTTTTAATTATCATTGACCTATGTCGTGTTGCCAGCATGTATCTGTGCAACTTTAGTTTAAGGACTGGAGAGAGTTGGGGAGAATGTTGAGTTTGTCCACTACATCCATTATGCTCAGATTAATCCAAAACTGAATATCTTTCTCACAACTTTTATCTCATCAGCACCCACAGTTTATTTGTCTTTACTCAACAAGCTGTAGAGTGCTCTAAATCTTGATGTGTCTCTGTGCTTTAAGGACACCATACAGATCAGTAAAAGCTCTAACTGTTTAAGGAAGGCTAGACCCATAAAATACATTGCATTTGTTTATAGTGAAATAGTTGCAATGTTTTAGTGAAACTGGTGCTACATCTTTATAAGAAGGTATGTGCCACTCTGATATCATACAGTAAGTGGGCACTGCTAGTACAGTTGTCACAGTTGTCATACTATTTAATGGAATTTTTGAATTTTTGTAATTTTCAACATACAGTAAGGTATACCAGGTCAAAAAAAAAGAATAAAAAAGAGATTTTCTATCTTTATTTTCCAGTTACATCCAATTAATATTAATGCGTATGTTAATCAGAAATCCAGTGTTAAAGACATGGAAAGAGCCCACATTGGACTCAGATCGAACCTGCCAATAAAATATTTTTTACCATTTTTAAAAAAAATTTTACCATAAAATATTTTTTGCAGATTCAATTCGTTTTGCGATTCTGTTAGCGTCATGATTTTATACATATCCTGATTTGATAAAAAAAAAAAATTGTTACAATTTTAAACAAACTTAATTAAAAAATAGTTCCTACCACAGGCTGTACTGCCTGCCAATGTGTGATTAGTTTAGAGAGTACCACCTGTAGGATTATAGAGAAACTGGAAACTTATTACCACACACAGGTTTTACACCAGATACGCTTCCTCACGCAACTCTCACATTTTATCCAGACTTGAGACCAGCACTAAGGATACCATGAACCAAGTGGTTTGGTTTGGACATGGGTTGGGAATTGATCCTGTATGAGAAGCTCTCCACTGAGCCACCAGTTACGCCACTGAAGACCAAAATTTAAGAATAAATATTAATAGTCAAGCAGATTGGGATAAATATTTAATTTAAAACAAAGTCAACAGGTGTATAAGGCAAACACATGGATGATTGATTTAGTAGCTCAAATTTTATAGCAGTCCAGGATTCCAAATGGCACTGCATTACAAAACACGGTGACCAACTGACTCAGCTAGGCGCATATTTTAAAATTCCATTTATTAATTTACATGGATTTTTTTTCTTATTTTTCAATTGATCAAGCACATGCTTTATTACTTTTAATATAAAATACCCTAAATTATATAACTAACTTTCAAGACTGACTGGCATCGTCATTGTCTCTCAATACATTTTAATGCATCTTTTATAATTTTTTAAAATATTTTTTACATTTTTGAACCAACAGGTTTTTACATTGTGCCATCTTATATTCTTAAACAAGGTGCAATTACAATTTTCCCTATTAAAAAAAAAACTTAATCTAACTCTGCGTTTCATTACAAGTACATAATTGTTTTGTGTGGCAAACATAGAAAGTCTTTTTCTCACTTTAACAGTGGTTCCTTACATCTCTCAAAATCATGCTGGTGAGAATATTGACTATGCTAAAAGAGTGATCATGACCAGTGTTCCACACATATTGTCCACCATGACCCTGATCTGAATAAAGCAGTTATTGAAGTTGAATGTTATCACTTGGCAATACTTCAACTTGTAATGGTTCTTCTGCTTTAATTTGTGTGATATGTATAAAGTTTTCGTGGGACCCAGAACAAGGTACTGGGCGAGCATGCTGGATCAGTTACATACAGTAGTTGTGTCTTCGTATCCAATTCACTCCTAATATAAGAATCAGGTTATAATATGAAATGTCTTAAGTTTACACTTACTAAAGTTATAACAAGACCAGTTGCCTATGAGAGCTTTTTTTTTGTTGTAATATGCTGAGTGCTCCAAATGATTTAATTATGCAAATATCTTTACGCCTGGTAAATATTGTAATTTTTCATTACAATTTCATTTCAAGGTATCTATATAATCATATTTAATGTCCGGTATCATAAAAGTTTTGCAGCACAGGCAAATTGTCAGCAGCAAGTAAGAAGAACAGCTTGTCCCTGATTCACCTCTGATTTTCTCTGAATCCAGCATGACACATCAAATTATGATGCCACACTCAACCTCTCTGAAGCATTTTCTCTTGAAAATTGCCTCTAGCTTATGGCTTATTAGAGTCACTCTGCCTCGACTATTATTTCATCTATTTCCAGCACACCATATTTCACATGGGGGGGAGTTAACTGTGCGGTGGTTGAACCGCTGTGTAGGTGTAACAATGGCCGAAGCGTGACCTTTCACCCTTTTTCACTCTTCTATCAGGCGCAGTGAAGCAGAGCGGCTAGCCGTTCCCTTGATTCAATTCCAGTCATTCAGAATATCACAAGGGAAAAGGGAAGAATAGGCACTCAGCGCTTCTAGAAATGGCCACAATCCCGACTCAATCAAACCAAATCTGGCCCTTACTGGCCTTCTTACCATTTCAATAGACAAGTTCTTTTTGTTAAGTGCTATGAAATATCTGCAGCGAAGGAGGTGCAGTTGGGAAGATTCCCAGTTTGATCCTGAGCTCAGGTTACCATCTTGCTGTCTTTGGATTTTCATGTGGGTTTCCTCTGGGCTCTTCATTTTTTTCACCCTTGCCAAAAATATGTAAGTAGGTGGATTGGCAATGTTAAATTGCCCCCATGTGTGAAGATGCCCTGCAGGGACAGGATGGGTTTTTCCCACTATGACCAATATTACCTGATTCCAGATTCACCATGACAAATGATGAAGTGATTACTGACGATGATTTATTTATTAATTTTTTTTTTTACCCAATTTCTTCGCCCTATATTAGCCAACCCACTCACCAGCCAGCTCTCTCATACGATGTGAACTGCTGCTCGTGCTTGTAATGTACTTACAGTATCCTCCCTCTTTTGTATATATAATCTTGAAGTTGTGTATGTTTGTCAAGTGTTTTTGCAGCTATTTTTGTTAAACTGGCTTATTATTTACCTAATGTGACATTTGCTAGTGCTTAGAACAGTTTGGGAGGTTAATAGAAACTATTACTATTCAAAACTTTTATTGTCTCTTAAAATACATTTCTCAAAATGTGTTATATGTTGGAAATTGCTACAAATGTAACCTTGAACAATGGATATCCCCCAGATGCAGTGATTAGAACCTCCATATACAGTACAGACCAAAAGTTTGGACACACCTTCTCATTCAAAGAGTTTTCGTTATTGTGTTCTTTATTGTGTTCTTTATTGTGTTCTTTAGCCCAAACGAGTCTCTTCTGCTTGTTGCCTGTCATTAGCAGTGGTTTCCTAGCAGATATTCTACCATGAAGGCCTGATTCACACAGTCTCCTCTTAACAGTTGTTCTAGAGACGTGTCTGCTGCTAGAACTCTGTGTGGCATTGACCTGCTCTCTGATCTGAGCTGCTGTTAACCTGCGATTTCTGAGGCTGGTGACTGGGATGAACTTATCCTCCGCAGCAGAGGTGACTCTTGGTCTTCCTTTCCTGGGGCGGTCCGCATATGAGGGTTTTGTCACTGCACTTGCGGACACTTTCAAAGTTTTCCCAATTTTTTGGACTGACTGATCTTCATTTCTTAAAGTAATGATGGCCACTTGTTTTTTTTCTTCACTTAGCTGCTTTTTTCTTGCCATAATACAAATTCAACCTCTTTGAATGAGAAGGTGTGTCCAAACTTTTGGTCTGTACTGTAGGTCCTCACAAGAAATAAGATGATTACAAACAAGAATATTCTTCACACTGTGGGACAGAGCATAAGGCTGATGTTTTTGTTTTCCACTGAAAATTTTTTTTTTCAATTGAGCCTCATAGTGTAAATTGTGTGCATTCATACTGTAGCTCTAAGCAAACTTGAAATTCATGGAACGTACACTGCAGCTAAATTAAGGGAATGCAATAAGCTTGGCAGAGCAGAGCTTTACATATATTTGAATGTAGGATTGAGAATGACAGCCGTCACCTCCAAACATCTAATTTATTCTGCACTCTAAATCCTTCAGTACTATATTTACAACTAATGCATGTGCAAATCTGAAAGCTGTGCAGCTGTTTTTATGGGCCAGTAATAAAGCTCAGCTTACTTAAGGTGGAGACTATTGTTTAGGAAGCTACGCAGCACTGCTTCAACCAGGAATGTTCTGGGAAATGGTATATTTAAAAAAATTATTACCCAAGGCACAAAAAGAAAGTTTGAACAAAAAAAACAAGTCCATTTATTTTAGTCATAAGCAATTGGGAAAACACTTTCTGCCCAGGAACAATAAAAAGTAACATTTTTGTTACATAGTGTAATTCAGTCTCTCATCACAGTAGTTCAACAGAAAATACTCAACACCTACTGTACTGTACTGTAGTACTATCACTCTTAATCATCCCCTTACTTTGACAATTATTATTATTATTATTATTATTATTATTATTGTCCACTTTTATGTAACAAACAAATACGCATCAATGAGTGTGTCAATCATTCACACTCATAAACATTAATAAAGCAATAGATGCTGTTAATCTCAGGATTGCTGCATTCAGGCTGAGGCGCATTATACACTACTTAGAAATATTAATCCTCGTTCCAGAGTTTGCACATTGCAATTTGTCACAATTTGATTCTGAAATAACATTGAACAGGTTATGTGAAAAATAAAGATTAGGGTTGTAGCTTTGCCTTAACTCGGCATATAAACGCAATTTGCAAATTTTCACTTTAAGAACAAACATTTAGCAAGAAATTTGCCTGGACATGCAGAGCATTTTCAAAACAAAACATGCGCGTCAAAAAAAGTTTGCGTCAGTGGAAAGCGAAGAGAAGCAAGTCCACAATATTTTTGTTTTAATAATTAAATAATTAAAATAATTTTTTTAACCAGCCAGTGCTAAGAGGAATCGTAAATGGAGGTTAAGTGAGGTTTAATGTCTATGTCATATTTTACTTCATTTCCATGTCTTTTTTAAATGTTTTGATAGTTTTTATATTCCAAAATATAATTATATAGATGCAAATTGGTAATGTTGATCATATTTTATGAGTGGCTGGAGCAGATTAACACATTTTCCTCGGCTCTTGGAACGGATTCAATTCAGTATCCCGAGGTACCACAGTATTTATTTTTGTATGATCCGCCATTTATATATAAATCGGCCTGATGACACATATTTATGCATATACTAACATATCTAACATTTATGCATATACTAACATGTCTGTGAATCTCTATTTAATATGTAAAGTCTTGTTTTTTTTTTTTGTTATCTCACAGAAAATGTGCTCCAGTTTTTAGAGACTTGTTATAATCATTTTAGCACCTAGGCTGGTGGAGATACTCTCACCAGGCACAAGTTCACACACACAGATGTCCCATGATGGCATATTCAGTGCAGTTAGTATGTGCGAAGCTGGCATGGCATGCTTACAGATGGATGTCCTCTCAGAACAGAAGGTCCCTAGTATAAGAGCTAATATACTGTATGTGAGTACAATGTTAAGAGGATGAAAGAGCCATAAAATATTTACATTAAAATGAAAAGCAATTAATTACCAATGAATAATTATTAAGTCAATGATGTCCAAGGGTAATAAAAGATTCAGTTTGTTCCTGTGGGCTAACTGGCTCTATACACTGCACGGGCAAAAAAAAAAAAAAGTCACACTCTATATTTTGTTGGACTACCTTTTGCTTTAATTACAGAATGCATTTGCCGTGGCATCGTTTCAATAAGTTTATGCAATGTCACAACATTTATTTCCATCCAGAGTCGCATTACTTCCTCTCCAAGATCTTGTATCGATGATGGGAGAGTCGGATGGCTGTGTAAAGCCTTCTTCAGCGCATCCTAAATATTGGGGTTACGGTCAGGACTTTGTGGGGGCAGATCCATGTGTAAAAATTATGTCTCATGCTCTTCACTCTTTCACAATTTGTGCCCGATGAATCCTGGCATCATTATCTTGGAACATCAGGGAAGGAAAAAAAATCATTATTGGAAAAATCATTCAATATATTTAGGTAGTCGGCTAATACCTAATTTGCTGGCACATAATGTTGCTGAACTTAGACCTGTCCAACAGAAGCAACCTAAGATCCTAACATATTGTAGGGGAGACACTAGATATGATGGCCGCTCTTCTTACCTTGCCACGCCCATCCCTCTGGAATAGGGTAAATCTGTACTCATCAGACCACATCAGTTTATTATTTAAGCCTTCAAATAGCCTCGCTGATAAGTGGGCTTCGTAAGGCTTCAAATAGCCTCGCTGATAAGTGGGCTTCGTAAGGCTGTGAGTGTTGAAAAGCTCATTATTATTCACTATTAAAGATCATCTTGAGTTCTACTGTTGTCCTTTTTTTCCGACCACATTTCTTCCCGGCAATTAGTACTGAGTACTGAATCTCTTTTAGGTTTTATTAATGCATTATTGAATGTCATTAAAATAAAGACTCTTTCTCTATTGTGGATCTTCAGTCTCACGTCTGCCTAGCATTTCAGCAAGTTCATGGAAATATACAGTTGAAACATGCACACAGTCAGCTTTTAATTTTGTTTTCCAATGATGGCACATTTATCACAATTCAAAACACACTCATTGTTTATTTTTTAATTCATTTCCAACTTCATTAAAAAAAAAATCTGTTTATACAGGAAGTGCGTTTAATAGCCGTCTTCTGTAGTAAATGGAGTTTGAGCAGCACCAGTCGTCCTCTTAATAGTGACTCTGTCCAGTTCTTGCATGTTAGTTTGTTTCTGTTTCCCCTTTTTTTCCCCATTTGTTCCTGAGAGAATTTTTCAAATAAACCACAGTTGTATCCAAAATTTAAACTACCTCCTGAACCTGGAGTCTGTAACACATCTCAGTAAGTATTTGGATCTGTTGCTTTTTCTTTTCTTCCTTTTTTTTTTTTGCTGAGTAGAAACAGGGCAGCAGTGTGTTCAGCTATTCTCAGTGCCACTTCATGAAGCATTTATCTCCTACAGAAATGGAAGAGTTACCAGGTAGACATGCTGGGGGACGCGATACATCATTGCACAGTAGGATCCTTTGCAGTTCTTCTGAGCAGGTTTTTTGAAACCTGTGGCTGCTTTCTTGTAACAAAATTAGGAATTATTGTCCTGCAGAGGTTTGGGCCACTTCCAAGAAAACAGGGAGCTATCTTTGTGGGAGTGAAAGGAAAAATACTGAGTAGTGCAAACAAAGAATTACTAGTATAGGCGACCACTGCCTAAATCAGCCCCAGTTTGACATTTGGCTAAAAGTTAATTGTCATACAGTAGGCATCATTGTAAACAGTTATGTAATCGCCTTCTTTGTTGACTTCATGCCACTTTTTTATTATAAGCTTAATAGTAGTGCAATAATGCAAACACACACACAGCTATTTACCAACTCAACATTCAATTTCTCGCTCACTCATTGCCTGTACCGCTCTATCCTGTTTACAGTGTTGCCGGGTCTCAGGAGGCTTACGGCACAATGACAAAGTCACACACTCATTCACACACTACCGGCAATTTGGGAATGCCAGTCAGTCTAATCTGCATGTTTTGGGACTCTGAGAGGAAACCGGAATACCCGGTTGAAACCCATCGAACATGGGGAGAACATGCAAACTTCATGCACGCAGGACCCCAAGGTGGGAATCGAACCCGGAACCTGTAGGTGTGAGGCAGAAGTGCTCAATTGCAAATGAATAGTGTTTTTAACAACAAATTGTAACAAAATTTTAAATTAGTGAAATATACGAACAGTGTGCTTGACGGTTATAACCATGGGCGTCAGTAGACCCCTATTTCTGTTCTAATCTACTGTGCCCCAGTAAAGTCTCAGAAAGGGATTAAGTAAGTGAAGTTTATATAACACATTAGCACATTTCATTCACACATCACAGCGATGGATTGATACCCTTTCCAGGGTGTACCCCTCCTTGTGCCCTAAGTCTCCTGGGATAGGTTCCAGGCCCCCATGAACCTGAATACAGGATTAAGATGGTGTACAGATGGTGAGTGCGTGAGTGAGTGATTCACACACCAGAAATTCAAGAAAACAAATGTGTAATTTGAGTAACAGGTAACCTTGTACCCAAGTTGAGCTTTACTGTATATCTAGCAACACCTCTAGTGTATACCCATGGTTGTTTGTGCTATATTCAGTGCAATGATTAGATAGATGATTTATTTTGTATTTATCCAGAATAAACAGGGTTATGGCTTGGCATGGGACCAGGCTTCTCCCTGTAGGAGATGTTCTAGCACTGTGTCCTGAGGACTGAGTTCAGCATTAGCCACTGCTGATGCTGCATGGTTAATGATAAGTCAGCACATTGCCCTGTCATCAACCTGGCATTTTTCCATAATCTTCTCTGCTGGGATGAGTTTTCTCACCTCAACCTTTTCGAACACTTTTTTTCACAACCTTTTCCCTTCTTCAGCCTGAACCCAAGTATTAGTCAGTGTATGGCACACACTTTTTTTTACAGGCTAGCAAGGATCAGTACCAAGATTCATTACAACCGCAAAGGTTTTCTGCAGTGCTCGTTTGGACGTACAAGGCACTGTCGCAGTCTGCATTCCCCCTAGCATAATTGCACTCAGGTTTTTCTCTCAGTGTGTAGTGTTTATGGACTGCATTGAATTTGGCCTCATCTTCTGCCTCTAGCTCAATAATAACTGTGTTTAGAGAAGATCTTCTAAGTACAATTTTTTGGAGTGAAACCTTTTTCCAGAATGTAATTTCTATAAAACAATACAATTTGCCTGGCACTATTTGCCTGGCCTCAATATTTTTCATCACACCTGGAACAATCTCTGACCCGTATTTTTTGAATGAAATGAAATGAATGAAATATGATTTGGATTGATTTTGGGTAAGTTGTTTTAATATAATACAGGATCTTGACATTTTTCTACACCTATTCTATTATTTAAATTAGACACATATTGATAAAAACAATGTACGATGTTTTTTGTACATGTGCCCATGTATTTGCTTGATCAGTGGAGCTGCACTCTGTTTTTGAAAAAGAGTCATAGATTTCCTCCACTCATGAGAAAGTAATTGTCCACTTGCAACTTTTTGTCTAGATAAAAATGGAGATCTGCTGGAGTGGAGAAGTGCAGGTTATAGAATTGACTCTTTACCATTTGATCATTCAGTAGAAGATGAAAAAGTCACAGCAATGATTTTTGAAGCATACACATCTTCATCATTCAGAAAAACACAAATGTGTTATTGTCCACGTAAACAATGTGACATGATCTATAGCTTTAGATAGGCTCATATCTTTGTCTGGATCTTTTGATGAATGGTAACAGCAAATTGAGATGATTTATAGGTGCAGTTGTAGTGATTTGAATAAAATTCTTTCAGCTTGATTTAGTATTTCAGATGAGTAGCATTCTTTTTAACACTTCCTGGGAAAGGTGTCATTGTTTGTCTTTCAAGCAGAAGGTTACGTTTTGCTTGATTCGCTGAATTATTTGGTTACTGGTGGTTACAGTGGAGGCCCGAACAAAGTTGAAGAGATACGGTATTATGTATTGTAATTATTAATATGTTATACTGTACGTCCGAGTTTTGTCAGTATTGGGTATTCATCAAGAAAATATTTATTGGCGTGTATAAATATACAGTATACATGTAATTACTAAAATAATCTACAATCCCTTGCCACACTAATGCACTTGTCCCTGCATTTCACTGGACATCATCAAGGTAGAAAGTGTGCTCAGTATGCACAAGCCATGAGCAGACAGCCTGCTTATTGTCTGAAATGCTGGCTTCTCAGGAACTCCTGTAATGGCCCAAATGTAGAGCGAGATCAGGACTTTACAGGTGATGCGGCAGTAATTCCCAGCCAAGTTCCTGTAATTTGCAAGTGGTGTTCATGAATGATTGTGTGGACAGTTCAAACAGATAGCAAGTTCCAAGCGCTCCACTTGCTTAACAACTGCTGCGGACTCCAAGCCATCTTGGTCAGGATTGTTATTCACGGACATATGGCAGATTCTTTAAATCTTTTGCATCATTTAAATGCTTTACTGCAGTTAAGAGTATCATCACTGAACAGTATCAGTTTTTTGCCTTACTTTACAAGAACATCCTGTTTTGACTTGTCCCTCATACTTTCAGGACAAAATACCCATCAGCCTGCGGTGTGATGTTTATAATACACTTTAAGTTTTGCTATAGATAATATAACATTATTGGTTAACATTATCAGAGCTTTCCTTTAAGTATCAAAACCCTAAAATGTATTTGTGGTTATAGGAGGCAGTCATGCATGCGCCTTGATCCCCCATCCTTCCAGGCCACTGCCCTCAGTTCAATTAAATGTTCTAAATGAAGGAGGGGAATGAGTAATCCTCAAGCCATCATTGCCTCCCCACTTGCTTCTTGGTCAGTGAAGCTTTAGCTGACAGCTAACCAATAAAGATTTGACCTTTTCCGCAGTGCTGCAGAAACCTGCCTGGGTGCGCTGTGATGCTAATGCTGCTCCTTGCCGTTTATCGCCACACTGCCAAACTGATTAATGCATAAAGAGCAGGTTAAATGGTCAGCAAATGGCATTCAGCAGAGGCAGACAACGCTCTAATGTGTGGTCTCTTTCAAAGCTTGAAACTCAGAGTAACCTGGCTTGGGACAAATTTAGTGAAATATGTCTTTTCCAGTAAAATTGAGTTTTAGTGTAGTGATAACAGACGTAATGATTTTCCCAGTTTGACTGAACAAAAGTGATTGGGGTGTTTTGGTGTAATTCCTTCTGATTGAGGGTGTGAAATATCAAGTTATTGAAGCTGGAAAAATCTCAGGTGAATTTTGTGATTTATTTTGTAAGTCACTTGGTGGTAAGTTGACAGCATCTGTGCACTATTATATGCTTAAATATTGGATTAGGAGAAATTAGATGTGGGTATAGGATGAATGAGACGTATTTCATCAAAATTATTGTATAGATTTTACTATAAAACTATATGTATAAAAGTATTATTTATACACACTCTAATGTCTGTATATTAATCTGTAAAACTACATTATTTCTGTATCTTGTTTTACTTGTTTGTAAAAGCTATAGTACGTAGACGTTTTACTGCCTTCAGTGGCTCTGGCTTGGCTTTCCGTCTCATTTAGGAGACCATTAGATGCATTTGTTGAAAATACAAAAGCCTATGAAAGTCATGATGTTAGGACAGAGGTTTCTCTGCACAATTCTCTATGGGAAGATAGAAATAAATAATGGAAAGAATGCAGAAGAATAATTGTAGCTTTTATGACACCCTACTCTCATGTATTGTAATATGTCATATGAATGGTATCAGATCAAATATTTAATTAAAAAAATATATCTGTTCACTCATTATTTTCAGAGCTGTAATACCTTCCTGCAAATTATTGGATGCACTTGTGTTCCACTCTACTTCACCTCTAGATATAATAATAGGAATTAATTTAAGTAAATATAGGAAGCATAAAGCCACAAATGGTGTTTGGTGTGAAGGAGGAAGCAGCATTCAATTGTAGAATAAGGATTAGGATTCTATAAACCAAATGATAACTCAAATGTAAAGGTGCAGTATAACATATTATTTACTTTACCATTTTTAGTTTACAGAATACTTACTAAAAATGATTACTTATTTACTACTTATACTTCACAATTCACTGTGCATTGTTAAAGCCTTTTTCATATTTAACGCTGACCAAATGTTTGGATTTTTGTTATTTATAATTATGACAAGTATTTTTTTTTTCTAGTAGTAAAATAATATTTTATTAACATTGTGGCACAGTGGCTTAGTGGATAACACTGTCGCCTTGCACCTACAGGGTCCAGGTTCGATTCCCACATATGGGTCTGTGTGCATGGAGTGTGCATTTTCGCCCCATGCTTGGTGTGTTTCCTCAAAATGCTCTGGTTTCCTAACACATGCAGAATAGGCTAAAGGGGAATAAATATAATGGTAATCGCCTCCACAGTCCGGTTCCTAGATGGACGGATGGAATATTAACATGAGACAAACGTGGTTGATTGAATTTTGTTCCACTTCAGCATACAGGGTTATGCAGATCTAGTAACAGTACCAGTTAAAATTTTGCTTGTAATTTATTTTCTACATTCTAGCTATTGTCAAGTGCATTTGAAAAACCCAACAAGCACCATAATGAAACATGCTCTGCTGAAGACTAGCCTCAAAAACCAACAAATTAACAGTACTTTATTTTAGCTCGTTTATGAAGGCTTTACATAAGTAGCAGACACATCTCAATATCAACTGTTCAAAGGAGATTATTGCATATTTTGGACGCGCCTCCAGCATTGTTTTACAATGTAGAAATAAAAATCAGACAAGTCCAGTGAATAAGAATAAGCTGTTTAATGTATATTGTGTATGTACGGTATGTAAGTACATGTACATAAAGCCAAGATTTTGGTACTGAGAGTCACAAACATACACCTGCATTAATCTCTCTGACAGTGAGACACCAGATTGATACGAAGAGTTTCTCTTATCAGGGCTTCAAAGTGGACAAACAGCAGTTCCACAATGCGCCAGAAAACTAATAACGAATCTTTTCTCCAGAAGCAGGCTTTGAAACTCGGACAAGTTTCCTGCATCTCTCTGCCTACAAAGCCACAGAGCCAGAGAGTGACTCTATCCCTGCAATCAAAGCATTTTCACTCAGTCCTCATTCAATAAACATTATTGAGATTCACCATTTACAGTAGGAGAAACTTCATAGACATGAGCAGTCAAGCATGATGTTTTTGGGTTTTCTCACATATTTCCTCCCTCGTCTCACTGATTCTTACTGATACAAATCAGTAAGAATCACGAATTGTGTGAAATGCTAATGTGGAGCAGTAAGTAGTACACGCATGGTGGTTTTGACCGCTCTGAAACCTGCCATTAGTTAGGGAAAAATATGCAATATTTTAATGGTTTTTGCTCTTTGTGGGTTTTAAAGACATACATGATAGGCTTGATTATCTCGGTTATTGATTAAGCTTCTAATGCCATATCCGCCTGGCTAATTTTTTTATGTTCTGGCAGATCAGAGACTAGGTCTTTGCAGCCTTGCTCTTCCAGAATTGTATCTAGCATGCAAATGGAACTTGGTTCTGCATCATGGTATTTGCACCTCAATGTTGCTGGAGATACCAGTGAAACTCTCTGAGCTAGGCTACAGATATAGGGATTCAAGGTTAGGAGTATATAGATTGTAGTACCCCAATGTGAAATGTTGCTAGGAGTTGAGATACAGTAGCATTTAATCAAACAGAAAGCCATACCGTTAGCAAAGTATTCATCTCACACCATGCATTATACAGCAATTCCTGCTTATATATTGTATAACCTGCTGCAAAAAAAAGTTTTGCCTTTTTTTCATTTACTGTATATTGAAGTTTGGGACTCAAATCCCACTTGAGACCTTGAAAATGAGAAAAGTAAAACAAAATAATCACTACCTGCAGAAAGCTTATGCTAATACAATACCCATGTACCTTGAAGTCAATGATTGGGGGGCACACAGAGGACATTTATCACTATGGCACAACACATCAACACTCTTTGTTTGATTGAGAAAATTAGTGCGAGCTCATTTGCTTCTGCTCCTTAATCCTTCCCAGTTTTTTGGTGTGTGCTGATTAACACAGAGTTATTGACTGTGCCCAGGTCCAAGATATAGGAGAAAAAAGGGGCAATGTTATTCACTGCTTGTGCTAAAAAAAATAAAAAAAGAGAGAGAGAGCATACTCATTATGACAGTTTCAACAGAATCTCTGACACTATTTCATTTTTTTTTTCATTACTCTGTCAGATTGGATGGAGAATAATTTAGATTCAAATGTGCAGTTTATTACACAAGTAATAAGTATGACAAAACTCAATTCCAAACTCATCATTATGGTTATTAAAACATTAATGTTCATTTTTGCCTGGTGTCTGAAGGATGGACCACACACAAGAAGTCATTTTAGATGTGTAAAATGGTATTAAGTGACTCATCACCTGCTCATATAACAAAGCTGAAGCTGTCGGCAGTCATTACTGTCAACACTGAGACACATAATTTTGGCATCTCTGTTTTTGGCAATGGAAACTTTTTCTTGGTACGTGGAACATTTCACTGGTGATGAAGGAGCCTGGGCTAGGTCGGGACGTTGAGCAATACCAGCTAGATATCAGTTGGTCTCACTTCCCCATATGGCATTGGCTCTGGAACCAAGCTCCTAGATAAAGGGTAATCTCTCTCCCCCCTTAGGAGTTGCCCAAGTTGTGCAGTGCCAGGAAGGTGTGGGGACACTTCTTCGCCCAGCTGCACCACAGTTGGACTTTGTGCCACTATATGAGAGGGATACCACAACATGACTTTGAGTTGCAGAGAGGAAAAAACTCTCATTGTTGTGTGCAACAACAGTATAGAATACTCTGCCTTCTTGAAGAAAGTGTAGATGTCTTAAAGAGGATCCCACAGGCTCCATTTTTCTGCTGGGAGACTTTAACTCCTATGTGGTTGACTGGGAAACACCTCCTTCCCACTACATTTCCCGCATCCCAGAGAAGGTAGTGTACATGGACATTAATCCTGGTGGTAACCCATGGACTCAATTACATTTATCACCACCACTGGTGATACCAGAGGTGAGAGAAGCTGTCAGGTTGAAGAAGCATTTTGAGGAACTTCTGAACCTGAGGGACATGCCTTCCTTACAGGAGGTACAGTAGGGCTAGAAGCAGTAGTTGAGTCTGAACCAATCGCTCGAAAAAGAGCACCGGGGTAATTAAAGTTGACAAGTTGTGTTTGCATAATTAGGGTTTAGTCAAGCCTGTTCAATGTGAGTGTTGGGCTTTGCCAAGGCTGCACTTTGTTTCCTCTCCTGTTTGTGATTTTCATGGACAGGATTTCAAGGCAAAGCTCCAGTCAAAATGGGGTCTGCCAACCTTGCTTTTTTTTAGGTGAGAGGGAGAACCTATCTGAAATGGAGGATCTTCAAATATTTGCGGATCTTCATGTCAAGATCTTTAAGATTTTGTTCAGGAGTGATGGGAAAAGGGATCATACGATTGAGTGCTTAGATTGGGTGCAGCTTCCTCAGTGATGCAGTCACCATACCAGTGCTGAAGAGTGTCTATTTCCCTATGTTCCTCATCTATGGTCATGAAAGTTAGATAATGCTCGAAAGAATGAGATTGAGAAAACTGATGAAAGATGAAAGAAAAGTGTCAATTTGGGAGTGTAGTTACACTGCACCCTTCCACATACTGTATCTTTGTTAAATACATAATATGGCTTTCACACAACATTCAAATCACATAATGTCCTAATTCACAAACGGTATCGCTGACTGTAAGCAATACATACCTGTAGTTCATTAATGTTGGGGTGACTGCAATGACATATCAGATTTTTTTTTTTTTTTTCAATTTTGTTGGCTTCAACATTTTCCAAAAATCTATTGAATACATTTAACTTGCTCATGTCAGCCACTGTTTTGTAATGCAGCGTTTCAAAAACATGGAAGTTCAAAGCTTGTAAAAAAAAAAAAGGACATGTAAGCTTGTGTGCCAAAGGAAAAAAAATTCCCAAAATGAGTCCAAAATGAGGTTTATAGACATCAAACCATTCAATAAAGTATTATTTAAATAAGTATTATAATCATATATAATATATATAATAATAATTAAAATAAGTTTTAATAAAACGGTAATTAATAAAAAAGTTTATTAGCCTTCATTATTAATATTATTCTGCTGTAGTTAGCGTAACAGTTTGCACCCTTCACATTTACTTCTGGAGGAAAACTGTGTCAATCACTAAGTAACTCTGTAGGTTTGCACCTTTATTGCCATGCTCTAGTTAATATATTAAAGAGTGCCTCATTAAAATGTCACAGCACGTTAACGTTGTAAAGTTCAACCAGGTTCAAATCCTCAAGTACTTTTCTGTGAGTAGTCTAGAAAGAGCTATTGTCAAACGTAAAACTGGAAATACTTACCCTTGGCAGAACTAGAGAAACATTTAAAGATATATGAAGGTGTTGAGGGATACCATTATCAGTGACAAACGTAACTTAAAAAAAATAGAGACAGCAGCCAGAAAGCAGAAAAATAACTGAAAAGAAACTGAAAGAAAGATCAAACAAAAAATAAAAAAACAAAAAGTAGGAGACCGTACAAATGCCTTAGAGGCAAGTTTAATGACATTTTTATAGTTTTTTTTTTTTTTTTTACTACTGCAATATTAATATCGTAGTGTATAATTTCTGATCATTCTGTTAATTGTGATTCATGTCTTGCTGTTTTTTTTCTTATAATGTATGGGTGTTCAAACTTTTACACTCAGTGATGTGTATAATCAATCTTGCCCTGTTTTTACAGGATGCTAAAGTGCGGGAGCAGCTGGGCGTGGCTGGTGTGGCGGGAAAGATCGAGAACAGAATGCTGACAGTGGTTACTGGTCCAGATATGGTAAACATCACCTTCCTGAACTTCATGTCCTTCCAAGATGATGTGGCTAAGGTAAGCATTGCATAATCAGTTTTTATGTACAGTATATGATTCATTATATCACTGATATGTTACAGGAGTAGACATACAGGATTCAGTAGCCTATCAGGCAAGTAAAACCTCCAGTGTGCAAACCATGTTAAACAGTAGTTTCTCAAAAGTGTAATTGATCATGTGCATGTACTGGAAAGGTCAAGCTGCAAACAGAAAGGGCAAAGACCGATATTGTAAACAGGAAAACAAGCAAACCAAGTAAAACAGAAAAGCTATACAAGGAAATGAAAGGCTTGTTAAAAATCATGCATAGAAACCCTGATGAGTTACCTCTCAAAATATATTTGTGAATGGAGTTGTTTAATTCTGAGCGCAGGTGATCCACACCTTTAAATCAATCAAATAAAGTCTGTGTTGTTCCATATGAGGTTCTTTGGCCCCTTTTTGAGAAGTCAGGTTAGGAGGTGCACAATGGTGCTGAATCCTCAAAAGACGCATCTGTAAAAATCACTGCAACGTCTTTAGAGTTTTGTAGATGGGGTTGTCATGGCAGAAACCTTGTTCTGGTGCATAACAGCTCATTTATTGCTAATGATGTATCCTGGGAATAATAAAAGGGAACATGGTGAACATGAAATTCACATTTATCTCCTTTTATAAACAGTTGGTTCTTGAGAAAGTTTTTAACATGGAGAACTTGGTTTTCATAGGACAGAGAGGTGATTAAGATTCAAATCATTACACATCACAGTATTGTTAGTGACCGGAGGTGGTACTTAAAGTCGTTTTCCATTTATTACTTTCCCGGATGCAGACCAGATAACATCCACTCCTGAGATGGAGTTTGGTAAAAACTTTGTTGCTGTTTCAGCGCTGAGGGGACTAATGGCTAAATGACTAAAGGGGGTACCTCTACTCAACGGTGATGTGTTTAACTTAAATTTCCGCAGTCAGTGGAAGAACACAGAGCGAGCAGGAGACAAGGAGGGATGAATATACCTCTGTTGCAGTGCCTTCTGATTATCATCAATAGACAAGAGTTTGATATTCAGTGCGGATTCTGTTCTGTGCAAAGCTTTCTGTTGTTGAAGTCAGTACAAGCTGTGGTGCCCAGGAAGCCCAGGATGATGATTACGGTGACTAGAAATGAGATGTGTTCGTGATGAAAGAGGAAGAGGATGGGTCTGGTACAGAGTTACTGTGTGCAGGTGACTGATTTTAGGTGAGTGTGGTCAGTAATCAGGTGACTGACTGTGACAATATGGTGCTGGGAGGTGCAATTGTCAGAGGCCATATTTGTATCCAGCAATGTCTGCCGGGAAGTGGACTCTCTCTAGGGGATTCACTGAGGGATAGAAATGTAGAAATGTTTGGTAGACTCAAACATTTATAAATTTGGCTCTGTCATTATTCTTTTTTTAGAAGGTGTCTGAGCACATTGTGTTTGTGCCCTCGACTTAAGTCAGCAAGCCTCTGGGCAGGGTTTTGACTTTGCACTATTGTGTTTTCTCACTGCATTAAATGAAAACTAATGTCTTTCCCCCCGCGACTTCACTTCTAGGTGATGTGTGTTGTTTTATTGAGACTCATATAAAGGCTTTGCATTGTGTATAGTGTTTTCTATGTGTTTCAGTTTCTGAAAAGGTTGTATACTATTTGTGTACCTCATTGCCTAATATCATCCATGTGATCCCACCAACGCAGATAAGCTGATATGCAAAATGTTGCAGGCAGTGGAAATTAAAATGAGTATCTGAGATTAGTATCTCAGACTATAGTTACAGATTCAAGATGAATTACATCACTGTGAAATGCATTTGGCTTAAACACACATAATAAACGTAAAAAAAAAAACTGCTTTGCAAAAGTCTGTAGTGAATAGTTTTCTTTTTTTCTTTTCTTGGTTGTTGTACAGGATAAGTAAAAAAAATAATAATAATTTAAAAAAAAAACACTGGTCACCCTTACTGAGCCAACTCAACTAGGTATATAGACAAATATCCCAGACATCTTATTTGTAGACCCTTGTGTCACAAAACCCACAATTTAAAAAAAACAAAAAAACATAAACCAATATAATGAATTTTAGTTTAAGATTCTAACAATTTGCCACCCTGTTAAAGATGTTGTATGTGCAAATAAAGATTGTGTTGTATAATGTGTGCAGGAAAATGCAAAAGCATGTTTTTGACCAACGCAAGCTTTATTTTTGCCATGTAGGAGTGGTCAGATGAGCTCTTCAGCTTGGCCTCCAACCTCCTGATCCAAAACGTGTCCCGGGAGTCCTGTCTAGAAAAAGTGTGAGTGTACCTCTTTATAATATCCCATGTTTCTTTCACTACTTTTATAGCTGTATGCTCTCAGTTCCCTGTAAATCAACGGTTCAGATAAAGGTACTTCTGAGGCATGCAGTATGTGAGAAATGAGCATTTTCACTGGATCTAATGATTTATCTTCAGTTTCAGATTTATCTGTCACTTCAGGACCATTTTAATGCACCCTGTAGAACTATACTGACGCCTCCATAATAATAAAAATGCTATATAGAAGGAGAATCCATACTGAGCAGTAAATGTTCATAAATCAATACTTGGCCTACAAAAATTGAGACAAGGTTTAGGACCATGTCCAGTAGCCCCAATGTAAAATGTATCCAGTGTGTTGTTTAGAGATGTAGTATTTAACAGAAAGCCATACTTTTAGAAAAGTCTCACGTATATGTTCTTTCATTTCAGTAATTTCACAATCATTGGCATATACTGTACTGTACAATTAATAATTTGTAATTATATTCAAACAATAGTATTTCCGTAAACTGGCAGCAATTAAAATATTATTTATGTATTTATTTTTTATTTATTTATGTACTTATTATTTTCCCCCTTTGTACATCTTGACAATTCTTTATGACTGTCATACATTTTGCTTTATGTTTTCAGGGAAAACTATTATTAGGAAGGTTGACTTTTTCTTTGGTTAGAGGCTTGCCCTTTGCCATTTGATTAGGAATGCACTGTTAAAAACTTTAAGTAAGTGACAGATCTACAAGCGGGAAGGCCTTGAAGTTGAGAGTGGTCAGAGAAGAATGACCGGGTCGAGCTGTCAAGAAGGTTAGGGTAACTGAAATAACAATTTGGTGCACGGAAAAGGATGTCTAAGTGCAAAACATACTGAAATTTAGGAGATGGAATATAACATCAGAAGACCACACCAGCCTCCTCTATTCTGAGATCTTATTCAGTTGTTCAACTATGCATTAATTTTAAATGCAGATAATAACGCTATAAAAGTAGAAAGAAAGGTTAAAAAAAAAAACAGTTGTGACTTTTACTGAGCCCACTCAAGCATTCGCAGCTATGAATAGAAACAAATAGCCCAAACACAAAATCAGTTTGTCCTGTTTGGCTGGGATACTTATCTGTAGATCCCTACAACAATATTAAAGTATATTACACATAATAATGCATATGATTAAGATTAATTCATGTATCGCTACTCCGAACCCAAAATATTTATTACTATTTATTATAAGTTTTTTTATTTTTTTATTTTTTTTACATTTTTATATGTTCATATTTGAAGTGGTTAAATGTTGCTGATTTGGTGTGATCCTACAGGTGGTGTGCTCTAAACTATTCACACATTGGGAGGCAGCACAGCATTCTGTGTGGTTGGAGTGCTACTAAGAGAATCACAATACAAATCGAATCAGCACCTGGGTATTGCAATAATAGTATATTGGCTGGTTCCTTTTTGATTTCTATTCTTACTGTCTAGTCTTCACATCAACAAGGTGTTTTAACCCCTTAGGTCTGCTACCAGCTGGATGCATTTTGCGTTAGGTAATATTCTGTTTAAACTATAGTCTATGAAAAATCTGAGAGAATCTGCAGTTTATAAAATTTCAAACATAAATTTCAAACCTAAAAACAATAAAAAATTAAAAAAAGAAGAAAAAACTGTCAACACCTAGAATCATGCCATGGTCAGTGACTGAGATTACGCTTTATTATTTTGATGCTGGATGTAAGTATTTGATGGCACTCTTGACCAGCTTTTGCATTAGTTTATGAATTGAGCTGCCACCATATGATGGACTATTTGGATAATTACATGAATTTGTAGGTGTAAAGTTGCTTTAAACAAAGTGAATGGTGAGTCTGAGTGATGATCACAATAAATATTGTATAAAAATAAAGATAACCATCATATTTGACTTTTACTTACTGTTAGCTCATGTTGTGAATTTTAAACCTGTGCTTATATTCCACTGTCATACAACACATTTACAGTGATGCGAATTAAGATAAACCTAAAAACCACTAGGAGTGAATAGTGTCTGACTTGTTAGATGATGTGTCAAACAACCCTTGCTTTTTTTCCCCCAAAAAAATCATTCTAGAATAACCAGTACAGGAAATTCCAGCATGTGTTCTGGAGAAAATGTGAATAAACATAACAATGCCAGATGTCTAGCAAAGTTCAAGTCAACGATTAACATGTGCACATAGATGATATACCATATCCCTATGCATAATGAGAGCTGAATTCTAGATTTCAGGAATAGATTTAGAACCAAGAACCAATAAACTGTCCAGTTTTTTTTTTTATATTTTTTGGATATAACTATGTTACAAAGTGTAGCACATCTGTCAAACATGTGGGTGAAGCTTTCTACAGTATATACATGGCATATTCTGTATACATGAATTTTGTGTGCCCAGATAGAACCAAAAGATGTATTGTGCCCAGATACAACCTATTGACTGCTTCTCTAAGAGACGGAAAACTTTGCTCCGGCAATTAAAGTGTATTTCTTGGCTTTAATATACTCTTTAATTTCAAGTGAACACCTCGTGTAAATTTAATGGGGTGTTCATTTTTCCATGCTGATGAAGGTTTGAAGAATTTGAAATGAATTTTACGGTAAAAGCTACATATACATATACACTTTGTATATGACGGGCATTCAATTTAAACCAGAACTTATGCTTGCACAGAATAACATAAGAGAGTTATGAAAGTTTATAATATTTAGAATATTTCTCTATATAATCCCCTGCTACACTAATGCACTTTTGCCACTATTGCTTGGACGCCATCAAGAAAGTAGAACGCTTTCTCAGTATGAGGTTGTGCATGGGTGCAAAAACAGAACGCCTTTTGTGATCAAGCCAGGACGTTTTTCTTTCCATTAAGGGCCATAAAGTTCCAATCATGGATCCAGCGTACTGAGAAAACCTTCTGGTAGTGAAACACAGGGATAAATGCATTAATGTACTGTAGCAGGGGGTACTATCTGATATAGAAAAATAAAGGTTGTTTTTGCTCTCATAACTGTGTTCTGTTCTAAAGTGCTAAACTGTATGTTCTTCTCTATTTACCCCAGACACCTTTTTTTCCCGTTCAACAATTATCATTAGTGAAATATGCTCAGACCCACAGAAAAAAACATGTGACCATCTGTGAAGGTTACTACAGCAGCAGTTTTGATGTTCTTGTGCTGTGGACCAAATTCAACTATTCATGCAGTGTGTGACCAGGGTTGGCGTTTCAGGAAGGGTTCACTGAGTTCATAACCTTCACACTGATGGTTAATAAATACCAGCATGACTTTGGCAGTCAGTAACATGTGCATAATGGTCATTAATAATTCGCCAAAAAAAAAAAAAAAGGAGGGAAAAATACATTTGTCCATAACAATAGCTCATGTTGCATTCAGGCTATTTTTAGTATGTTCTCGTGGTCCGGTGCTGATGCAGAGCGTCCTGCTATGAGTGCAAAAATGTAAATACCTGCAGTGCAAACACAGACACACACAGAGGCTATAATTAGAAACACGTGGGGACAGATATGCACTGCTGCACGCACAAAAACAAACTCTTACAGAAGGCTTGTTGAGGTTAGGCAAATGAGGCTGGCTCATATTCATGCACGGGGATATACAAAATGTCATTAATATTTATAGAGTGAAGCAACAAACGCCTCTACAGTTTATGCCTTTGTCCAAATGGATAGCACTATTTGTAATTTGCAAAAAGTGACATATTCTGAAAGGAATTCGTTTCCTTTTACAGGTATACTAGATTAGTGCTGCAGCTCACTCCTGAGGGTTCTATTCCGGTCAAGAAGTGAGTAATACAACACAACCTGGGTGTACTGTAATAAAAAAAAAATTATGACAACATGATTTTCTGGTCAAACTAGATTTCATCCACAGCGACATCCACCGTGTGCCATTACACCACCTCCTAGTGAATATTGTCGAAAATAAAAATGATATGAAAATAAAGAAAATGAAAGTCAATACTTTATTGGATAGTAGATATTACATATTCTCATGTATTCTATATGTGTAAACTGTATCAGAGTTTCATATATAAAATGTGGTGTTAGTGGTCTGTAGAATGTATTTTGCTGCTGATTTATTTTCGCCATGTCCGACACTTCCCTAAGAGAGCCCCTTGTGTGTTCTGTTCTAGCATCTTCCGTGTGTTTTCGGCAGACAGGAAGCGGGTCGAGAATGCGCTGGAGATCTGCGGTCTTCCATCCGGCAGAGTAAGCCCTGGTTTATGTCTGTCTGTGCTGCTGGGTTTGTTTACTAGCACTGAGATATTGCAATGTGTAAATGTGTAATAACATGATTACAACGTTCAGCTTCAATTCTTCAGATATATTATGAGGTTAGGGTTGGAGAACGATTTGCAAACGACACACAAACTAATAAGACTTTAAAACATAATTATTTAATAAAATAAAATATCTTGGGTATCCATTTTGCATGCCATGCTGAAGTCATTTCCTCTGGGGAAAAAAAAAACCTCATAAAACTGTTTACTTGTGATGTTGCCTCACACATTTAAGGTGAAAAATGCAAAATCTTATGCCATAGTTCATCTGCCCCACATAACACATACTGTAACATAAATCTGTTTATAACACACACACACACACACACACACACACACACACACACACACACACACACACACACACACACAGTATGTACAGTACAGTAGAACAGTGCACTATTGTGTTAGAGGCTAGCTGGGATTATTATTGCTTGTTTTTGTTGTTGTTGTAATGTTGAGTTGATTTGAGCTAAATGTCAGCACTGCTAATCCCCCTGCTAACCTTGTCATCTGTCTGTGAATGTGGCTCTGTCTTTGCTCTGATAAAAACCTACATGACTGAATCATTATATAAACAAGACAGCGTTCAAGATCCATTTTTTTGCCTACTGTTAGGCGTAATCTTAATTTTTTTATTTGTGCACCTGTTTCTTTTGTATTCTGTTAAGTCTCACATGTTTCGCAATAGATAGGCAAGCTCTGTTAAAATACTAGTCCTGTATCTTCTATTTAGTTATAGTTACTGTATAGCAGTCTACTTTGTTTTAGTTGAGACAAATTGTAACTTCTTTTAACTTAGTTAAACTGCATTGCTGAAATTTAACCTTCTTTCCATTCTAAATAATGAAGTAGAATCAAAGTTATCCAACAAAAAGACGTCAGGCAATGTGTGAAGTCAAACAGACGTACTTGGGTAAAGGCAAAGATATAAACCAGAAACCAGAAACATAGTCATAACCATAAACACTACAGCACAGAATACTGCAGCACAATGGGTGATAGAGAGGAAATATACTTGCTGTTAAAAAGTGTGTTTCTGTAGTTAACCCGCAATGTCATATTTGTTCGCATACAGTACTTGCTTATGTACTACATGGAGGACTCCAGTAGAGGGCACCCTAGAGAATCCAATCACACAATTTTGGATAAAGTAAGAAAACTTGTACAGTGGGCACAAGACATGATGAGTGCATCACTTCATCTTCTTAACCTGTTGCAAAGGGGTAGGTGCAACAGGATAAGAAGAAGTGATGCACCCATCATGCCTTGTGCCTACTGTACAAGCCTGTGGGGGCAGCGTTATGACCAAGGGTTGCTTCTGTTGGTCAGGTCTAGGTTCAGCAACTTTAAGAGCCCAAAAATGAGGGCAGCTGACACCCTGAATATACTAAAATAACCAGGCTTTTCCATCAGTGGATTTTTCCATTTCTGATTGCATGGGTTTATTCCAAGAGGGCAATACCAGAATTCATCAGGCACAAATTGTGAAATGGTGGTTCATGGAGCAAGAGACTCTCCCACAATCTATCTAAGATTTTGGACAGAAATTAATGCAAAATCTTTTATTTTGTTTGTTTTGGGAGGAAGAAACTTGAAAAGGACTTTAATTGATCCTTTTCAATTAAAGTCCACTCATGCTACTTTAGACATAGCACTTCAGAGCACTTACTATCTCTTTTTTTCTCCTCCAGAATGACTCGATTCCCCAGGAACAGTTCACTCCAGATATATTCAGAGTGTTCCTCAATAACATTTGTCCCCGGAAGGACATCGATACCATCTTCTCAGAAATGTAAGCTTATTTTATGGTTCATGCTGAGTCCAGGTTTATTGCTGTGTCCCTCCAAATTGGGATGTATCGTCTGCTGGAAGGCTGCAATAGTCCAAGAAAGATACACAGACACTCCCATCAATCTGAACGGAGCAAGCTTGCAAATGAAACCCATACATATATATTGGATGTATTTATATGTATTGGATGAATTATATGATATGAAAGAGATTTTCCCCAACTGGTTATATATGAAATATAACCAGCTGTAGCATCTGGTTATATTGGTTATAGACAGTTTCCCCAAAACATGCTGAATGGTGAATTTGCTGTTGTAAAATGCCCCTTGGGTTGGAGTAGTGTATATGGGAATGAATCGTGTTTCCACTTGAGAGCCATCGTGACTCTGATGGGAGAATAAATCACCAATGGGCTGGTACATCGCACCACTATGTTCACTGTTTCCCGATATCATCATATTCCAAAGGGGTTTCCTTCTATATAACAGCACCTGGCAAACAAGTAAAGTTTCCCTACTTCATTAATTAACGTCATATTGTTTGCAATCTATTTTTACATTTAGTATGTGCATGCTCCTTAAAAGTTACAGACAAATTAGAAAGCATTTTGTACTGACAACTCTTGTTTAGCTTACAAACTAACACTGGAGACTTCCATGAATGTTAAAAAGCGCCTTAACAAAAAACCTTACAGATTGCAGAAAATCTTAAATAACCCATATTTACATAAACTATTATTAATTATATGGAGCATACAGTACAAGTCCCTCTTAATGAGTTGTTTCTGTGGAAATGATAATGTATCAGAATTAATTGAATTATAGCCAGAGTTATTGTCTATGCTACTGTATGTTTGTATTAAAAATCACTCAAACTGAATTAAGTATTTACAGTATGCAATCGTATGAATTCTGAATGCAATGTATTTTTCCATTACTATTTCTTGTCAGCCTTCTGTTGGTGCTCACATACTTCAGCCACTCTGTATCACTTCTCTCTGTCCTTTACCCTGCCTCTGTAGTGGCGCTAAGAGCAGGCCATACCTCACAGTAGATCAGATGACAGACTTCATCAACAACAAGCAGCGGGACCCTCGGCTGAACGAGATTCTGTACCCACCGCTGAAGCCTGAGCAAGTGCAGGCGTTGGTGGAGAAGTATGAACCTGACACCATGCTCTGTCAAAGAGGTTAGAGCAGTCACAGGCTACTGGAATAATGATGATGCTTTAAAGTAGTACTGCTATGTTATGATTGAATAATCATTTTTCTTAAGTGTCATATAAACATGTGTCCTAAAGGATCAAATAATAAACAAATCAAATAGTGAATAAAATTAGCAGTTTGCATTTACAGAATTGAAGAGTTTTTTTTTTTTTTTTTTTACTTTGTATTTTTTTTAAATATTATATACTTCATTAACTAAATAAGTGATTTACACATCTGGAAAGGTAAATTACCTAACAAGCGGCTATAGTGTGACATACGTTTAACCGTGTTAATTTTTTTTTTTTAAGGGATTTTAGTTGATTTAATTGGTATGTTTATGTTAACAAAAAACTAGTCTAGTTACATGTAAAATGTATGAATTGAATTATTAGGAATCTGATTTCTTTCACAACATGTACAAGGGCCAGTACTTTTTTTAAATGTGTGTTTTTCTCTGTAATTGAATAGAGCCGAATAACAAATACCTTGCAGTTTAACTTTTTTGTCTGATTTCATTCTCAACTGGTGCTGAAACCCAAGCTTATATTCTACAAAGCAAAACCAAAGACACATTTTTGGGGAAAAAAAGAAATAAATCTGGTTAACACCAGCAATTCTGGCTAGGAGTACATCACTCATCATCCACATACCAGTTTGAAACATTTTGGCAAAATGTATTTAGCTCCAGAAGGCGCTGCTGCTATCTGTATAACCGTGCTTATACTGTACATGCTCTTCTCAAAATCCTGTCAACTTTTTTTCATGAGCTTGTGCTTTCATCCACACTTCTGGAAGGCGTAACTTATAGAGATCTAGTACAAACAGCGTGCGGGACAGAGAAAATACTGTAAAAAAGGAAGAGAGTAAGAAAGAAAAGAGATGTGAGCTGACTGATCGGCTGTGATTTAAGTTCCTTTAAGCAATATCATATTAATTAATTGGATATTTCTCAATTAAAAAGTAAATTGTTGAAGTAAATATTTATCATTTACATTTATTATTTGCAACATATTATTTACTTATGCTCTGGTAGCAGAAATCATAATGAATTTTACTTATACTGTATAAGCGCCTTTTTAGTCATCCAAGGTCGCCTTCCAATTTAAACAGAAGGTAAATGATAACATTGAGTAAATTACATAAAACCTATATTAAATAAAACAAGAGACGGTGTCATAATCTCGAACATTTAAAACTAAATGGAGATTAAATTGGAGATTTGAGTAATAGAATCCCGAAGAAGCCACAGTCACTTTATAGCACATCCGCAAGCTTGTTGATGATCTTGCTAAGGCTGCTGCAGTAACCATCTCCAAGTAGACCAATTTTCCATTTCAGGCACAGACGAATGGTGTGATAAACACAGTGAAAAGGCCCAGTGGAGTTCCTAGAAATATACACACTCTTGGAACGTTCCATCAAGCAATGGACTGGAGCTACTGTAGTTATTGTATAATGTATTTTAACAGAAAAGTTTCAGACTTCAAACAGATAAGAGTTTAAGTTAAAGCCATTTTTGTTTGTGATAAATGGTTTATAGTTTTAATGTGATCTAAGAATAGTAGTGGCTCAGCATTCATGGGTCTTAACTAGAGATCAAAAGGCAGTGTGGATAAAAAAAAAATCACCTGTCAAATTAATAAAAAGAAAATGTAAAAGCAATAACTGGAGGAAGATGTATTTTCAGGACTCCACTCCATAATGAGGGTTATTACAATCAAATAGTGACACACTCAGTGTGATCTACATCCACAGGTGCTTTTCTCACAAGGCTAAAAAGGTGAGGTCCTGCTGAGATGAAAGTCATCCACCACTGCCTCATTATAAAGACTATGTTCATATGTCAGAGGAAAAACGTTGTTAATTAGGCATTGGAAGTCTTCCGAGTGCATGGCATGTTTAATTAGTGCAAAGTGGCCAGTGGGACTGAAGAGATTTCCTGTAGACTGAAGGAACTGGTGATGTTGAAAACCACCTGTCCACATTTTCCCAGGAGACAAGACACCTAAATGTTCCAACAGCTTTGGCTGTCACTGACCATCACACTAATTGGTTGGGAACTTGGACTAAGTTTGTGCTAGTTGCTGTTGAAGTCTTATCTGATTTGTGATTTTTGTATCTAGTAGAAACTATACCTTTTTTCTTTTTTTTATCTAAAATGTTTGAAATTATACCACTTTAAGGTTATTACATTATTATTATTATTATTATTATTATTATTATTATTATTATTATTATTTTACAGGCATCAACTATTATTTTTGTTCATATGAGGTGAAATACTATATATACTGTAGACATTACAAATCATTTCATCATTTCCCACTCGCCCAATCAGGCATTACTTGTCAGAATGATTACACTGTTTAAATGCTGACTGTGTTACGATTGTTTCAGGAATGGCATGAATGTAGTGTATGGTTGTCATTGGATTTTGCATCTTTTTTTTTTCAGAAATTTGATATTAACTACAATAGCTGTGTTCGGTAGGATATAGAGCTTAATGTTTCAAACTTTCTATGTTGATCTTTTGCAGAATCCTTATTAAAAATGTATTATGAAGCATCGTACAACCAAAAATTGTCATTAGAACAACCCAGAAAGCCTAAAACTACTGACATGTTATTTCATCCAAATACTAATGTTGCTACTGCCATTAAATTAAAGTTTTGCACTTTAGTCTCATTGATTTTAACAGTTATTTAATAGTTATTTTGCCTCAGACGGCAGCCGCATTAGTATCTTTTGCTGTCTTACAGAAGACCAGGGTTTGATTCCCTGACAGGAAAAACCTAGCAGATGTGCACAAGTATACTTGTGTGCATCTGTATACTCATATCAGTGCTGTTCCTAATAAAAGGGGTGTGATAAAATGGGGAGGGATGTGTCAGGAAGTGGACCTCGTGCAAAACTTATGCCAGTACCATAAGCACTATATGGACTGAAGTATTTCTTTCATATCTACCGTGTGTAAACACTCTATCTTGTTCCTCAGGGCAGATCTCTGTGGAGGGTTTTGCCAGGTATCTAAATGGAGAAGAGAACAGCATCATTCCTCCTGAGAAATTGGACCAAAGTGAGGACATGACATTTCCTTTGTCCCACTACTTTATCAACTCCTCCCACAACACCTACCTCACAGGTCAGTGAAGCAGACTGAGTACATGTTGAACAATTAAACAATTAAATTGTAACGTATGGGTATTGTGGATTAAAACTGATCTTTTTTTTCATGGTGTTATTAAGTAAGAGCACAAGTATTTTAAAATCTATAATTATCCTATAATTACTTAAGTACCTAAGTAGCTGCGAAAATGTTCAGGACACATAATTGTCTTTCAGAAAGTCTTGCCTTTAAAATGGTAATGAGAGAAACATAAAAGCGCATGTCCTCTTTACACCCTATAAAACGTCTGTTTGTTCCATTTCTTACCGGAAACATTTATAGAAAAGTAGGTGTTTAACTTGATTTCCTGTGGCATTGAGAATGACCAGCATGTAGTTCACGCCTCCAAGCCTACCAGAATGTTCTTGAGTGATGAGTTTTTGACTGTGTCTAGGCCACTCCCTTAAAGAAAGCTCAGAGAGTCTGACCGGTGACACGAAATGCAGACAGCAAAAGCAAATCACATTTTATACATGGACACTTAACAATGAAACACCTTATAAAATATAATTTTATATTTGCAAAGCTTATAATGTGTTTTAGCTCTTTTGGAGAAGTATAAAATAAAATGACTAACATTAAAAGAAAAAATGAAATCTAAAATAAAAATAATCCTTAAAAGATTTTTCTCTTCGAATTTCATTAAATAGTGCATCTGATTTCTCTGAAGTACTGTTTTAGTTCTAGATAAAGACATAAGAATGTGTAATTGCAGGCAGTTATTAGGAGGCAATATATCAGAAGATAAGACATTCCTGGAAATAACGCAGCTAAGAGGCATTTGCCAGGAAAATGACCCCTCAATTGTCTCTAAAGCTTCTTGCTCTGCTGTAATATTGTGATACTAATAGGGACATAATTGCTTTGCTAATGATGGTAATACATTCAGAATAAGCCCCATTACTCCCATTCTTTCCAAGAATTGTGCTACGTGCAATATGGTTTATTTGATTGGAAATTTTAGACACTGAACTGTTTCTTTCACAGCCATGTTGAAATTCTTACAAATTAGTGCAGTGTTATTTTGGATGTACAACACTGCATAATACAGTGCCCCTTTCTGAATTTTTATTGTTTTGCATATTTGTCGCACTTAAACGATTCAGATCATCAAAAAAAAATTCTTTGTGTAATTTTGAAAATGTTTTCAATTACATTTAAGTGTAACAAATATGCAAAACAACAAAAATTCAGGGAGGGAACAAATACTTTTTCACAGGACTGTACTGTATTTCATGCTGCGAATGTTGCACTTGATGTGTGTTCTGGTGGCTCTGCTGAATGTCGGTGTGATTTGTGCAGCGGGGCAGTTGGCGGGAAACTCTTCAGTGGAGATGTACAGGCAGGTGTTGCTGTCAGGCTGCCGCTGTGTTGAGCTGGATTGCTGGAAGGGACGCACAGCTGAAGAGGAGCCCATCATCACCCACGGCTTCACCATGACCACTGAGATCTCCTTTAAGGTAAACTAACAATAATAATTAGATGATCAGAACCTGTGAGAGAATGTGAGAGATACTGTATAAAGAAGGTACATCGTGGTGGGTTGCTGTGCTGGATTCATACAGTAGCATCAACTTGTGGACTGAATAACATGCAAGAAGACATCACACCTGGTGTTTTCTCAGCAGCAGCACAGGGAATGTCACTGTGTCGCCAGCTAATAACTATAAAATAATAATAATAATAATAAATTATCTTGAGAATTTTTGGAACAGATTTTAATAGCAATGAAACCTGTGTATGTGTTACAAATCCTGCAATAACAGTGCACATGCACACTTCATAGGTGTTCTCCAGTACAGCTACAGCTCTGATTATTTTGCAAAAAAGGGTGGGTACAGTGGGTATTGAGAAGAAGCACCCCTTAAAAGAATCACATTTTTTAATATTATCACACGTTTTTTTGTTGTACCCAGCTGCATTTACTCAGTGTACCTTTTAATATGCAACTGAAGGATATAACACTAACATATCAGAAAAAAGAAAAAAAAAACACAGAATCAATGATATGGACATGGATCACCGTCTCATGTCCCAAAAGCACCTCATAGAACCCAAGAGTTACTACTGTAGTCACACTAGATTTTCTCACAAAAAAATATATATATATATATATATATGCTGCTATATAAAAATTCTATTTTTCTTTGCTCCTAAATGAAGAGGACAATGGTCCAATCATTCAGGTTATCCTTGGCCTCAATAAATCTTACAGCATATTCTTTTATTTCAGGAACCGTTGCTCTTCAGGCAATCTCACCCACAGTTAGTGCTGGGAGTCTGTAACCATTCATCATCGGTTTGATGAAAGTCCAGTTGGTGATCGATTAATAATTGGTTTAACAGTACAATACTTCTTTGATCGTTTGGGTCATTCAAAAATGTGGAGTTTTTTTGAGGTGCGTTACTAGCTTACAAACTGCTGTAATAGCCATGCTGGTTAAGTGTGCTCTCGATTTAACTAAGTCGCCAACAGTGTCACCAGCAAATCACCCAACACCTCACACCTTTTCCACTGAGGATGCAAACTTAACTGTGCATGCAATGCGTGCAAAGATTTTTGTTGCTTCGGTTTATTTTAATTATAAAATGCTTAGAAGTTGTTTACGTTTAATAAACGCCTTAATCTCTGAACTCTATGGAAAATCAATATTTTGTGCATCATTCTGTTTAGAAAATCTACTAAACCACACACACCTTGTTGCTTAGGATATGTTATAACATATAAGTGGCGGCTGGTGCAAAAAATTGTACTTAAAAAAAATGTACTTTAAAACAGTGTATTGAAGTTTAAAGTGGGTTTATTGTCAGTAATGAAAAACGCACGAATGCATAGAAAAGAATGATTTGAAGAAATCCAATTAGAGCTCAGCCTCAAGTCATATGCTTTTCAAAAATTCACATGCCTACATAGACACACGTTTGTTGGGCGCCCCGCGTACACGAACACAAATGAACGTAATAAAAATAAAAATAAATTATATTAAGAAATACAGCGGAATATAGTGACTAAATGACTTTATTTAATTATTAAAATAAATAATTGTTGTTAAAGTATCATTCTTCTGCATATTAGATGAAACAAAAGGAAAAGTGCCATACAGTACAGTATACACTGACAAAGAGGAAAGTGCTGGGAAAAATGGGGAAAACTGTCTAAGCATGTTCATACCCAGCAAATGCAATGGATTTGAAAAAACCCAACTTGAAGATAATTTGCACTCTCTTATTAGGTCATCATAGCTAATCTCCCACTTCTGATGAGACACACACACAGATTGACTAGTAATAAGATTGCATTTCCATCTGGAGTGGCATAAGAAATCTCTCATTATCAGCATTCATCACTGCAGCACGAGGTCTGTGATGGATCCTGAAAGTGATTTGTGGCTTGATGATGATTGTGCAATGCCGCATGTCTTTTTCAGGAAGTGATTGAGGCCATTGCTGAGAGTGCTTTCAAGACATCCCCTTTTCCTGTCATCCTTTCATTTGAGAACCATGTGGACTCGTAAGTTAAACGGCACTCCTACTACACTCAGATTACGTAGTTTTCAGTTTCTCAGACCAGGCTGTTCTCCCAAAAGCATTTGATGATGAAGCAGAAGTACAGTAATCTGCTAATAATTGTTTCAATGACTCACCCAGATCAGTGTTATAGCACATAGAGACAATGTGAATGAAAATGGTCTCAGTTATTGTAGAAGACAGGTACATTGCTTGTGGTATGTACCTTTAAGAGCAGATGTGTAAATAAGCTTTGCCTTGACAAGGACAAGAAATTTAATCGTTTTTTGTCAGACGAGAGTTAATGTAAATGTCTGAGGTCATGGCCATAGCACTGATTGTCTGTCTTTTTGTCTTGTCTTCACAGCCCCAAGCAGCAAGCTAAGATGGCCGAGTACTGCAGATCAATATTTGGAGAAGCTCTGCTCACAGAGCCACTGGAGAAATACGCAGTGGGTTCACAGCTATGTTCTACTAACCTTCAGGATCGATTTTGAATTTGTAAAATGATAGAAATTGGCTTGATACCTACATCTAAACAAGTCCCTCTCATCCATTACCAAATATCTACTTACACATACACATGGGAACTCCAAACTTTTGCATGTACACAATATTCATGCAACATAATAGCTTTTCTGTCACTTCATGCTATGTATCTGGTGAGAGTTCCACCAGACATTAAAAATGGTAGGAGAAAAAAAAACATCAATCAGCCATACGTTTATCACAATGCCGAGCGCTGTCACTTGGAGCAGATTAAATGGAAATATGCCAGTGGCTGATCTAAATGCTAGTGCTTGGCAAACCTTTATCTGTACCCCCATCACACCCCTCAGCCCCCCCCAGTTGTCATAGTAACCAGTTCAAAGCAAGCTTTGTGCTCCTCGTAGAGGGACTCAGAGCCCCTGTTTCTTGTCCTTACGTAACTGATTTCCTCCTTTCATCCCCACTCTTTGACTCATTAGGAAAGGTTGTGAATGACTTGTGGTAAAACACTCATTGTGTTGGCTAGATTTATTGCGGGAGGGAAGGCCTGTATCTTGGCTGCACTGTCACTGTGGCCTTTGTGTAGGAGACCATGTGAAGTTGGGCTCGTCTGTGCTAGCCAGGCCAACTGTCCAACTGTGAAAAGCTTATTGGAATTAAGATCCAAGTTATCTCCATTTTCCCAAGCACAGGATGAGAAGGCCCAGAAGGGGGCGCAGACTTTTGCACCTGATTATTCCTCTAGAAATCATCATGGAAAGATCTGAGTTTTAAGATAAAGTTAATTGCTTTGAGTCACATGTTTTATACCTGCCCCTTCTCTCTCTGTCTCTCGCCACAGACTCTGTTTCTATTTGTTAATACCTTATTAATTAAAGTAACAAAAAGAACAGGGGCATTTTATAGAAACATAACTATATTTTGTCCTGAATATTTTATTCTGTAACATGTCTTCGACCTTGCAATGAAAGGCACCACTAAATCTGCAGAACCATTTAAAATTCTACAAATTTTTACATAAGATTTTTTTTATATCATTCAAAATAAATAGGAATGTTTGAAAAAAAGAATAATAATCGTAATTGTTCTTTTCATGTCCGGGAAGTAACCAAATGTGTTAATATTTGTTTAGAAAATGTGTGATTTTTTTTTATGCAACAAAAATATTAATGAAATAAAACAAAACAACATGGGATAAGTATGCTAAATTGAAAAAGAAAAAGCTGTTATATCACTGTATTGGTCAGTAATTTTTTCTGTCATTATGACATTATAACAAGCCCGAAAACATAAAAATATAAAACATAAAATTACATTTTAAATATGACCAAAAAACATGCATGTACTGGACCCAGACAGATATTAGACTGTACATACAGTAGATTGCTCAAATGTAGTGTTATGCATTTAAACCCATGTTAATTATTGGATGGTTGATATCATTAATATCCAGTACTGACATACCACTGTTTTAGCTGGAAGCAGGAAGCCCTCTGCCCAGTCCCATGGACCTCTTAGGAAAAATTCTCATCAAGAACAAGAAGAATTCCCACAAGGACGATGGCAGCACAAAGAAGAAGCTGTGTGAGCAGACCTCTAATACATACAGCGATACATCCAGTGTGTGTGAGCCATCTTCTCCAAGTGCAGGTACTTGACTCTTGACTCTTTTCCAACATGCCTCAGCACTTCCCTTAAATTAGTCACTGGTTACATGCCACGTAGGGGTATTTATGATTAGAATGGTTCCATAGGGTTTACATGTAAAAAAAAATATAAAAAAAAGTCTGCTTAAATTCCTGTTTTTTTCTCTCCTTTATTCAGAACTACAGTTTTTCTGTAGGACAGGACAGAAATTTGTCTTTTTAGCAATATGTGGATAGCTTGTGCAAAAACAGAGAACGCTATTAAAACAAATTGAAATAACACACTGATCATTTTTTCTACACACTTGCCCTCCTACTAGTTAGTTTAGCCTATATTTCAGCTGCAGCTGTAGGATAAGCCTGTAATTACTTTTTCAGCAAGGATGCTTTTGGCTGCCATTTGTGCTGAAGATCCTCAGGGGGTGAATGATAGCAGGCAGCCCGGTCGATATTTTCACTGTTAGCTTTTAACCTCAGTCACAGAGAGCTCCATCAAAAACCCTGCTGAAACTAATCATCTGCTAGCTTGAGCTGATATCGCCCTCTGCTGAGCAAAATGCTACAACACATTACCAAGAAACATCCAATTAGAGTAAATATTCAAGTATGGCCTAATTAAGTTAGAAGATAATGATTTAAACTATCGAAATATCATATTTCTCTTCTACATTATCTATATATCCTTAAACAATCCCCATGCCAAATTTGTGATATTGATTAACTTGATTGGCTGCTAATATATATATAAAAGAAAACATTGTACACAATAGTAGATTCCAAGTTGCAGGATGATAAATGAAAATAGAAATGAAAGGCATGCTCACAGTAATGCACAAGCAAAAGTGCCAAGTGACTCTTGCGTTCACAATAAAATTTTATAACAGCTTTCATTCTGTAGAATTATGTTAGTTTTATTTCTCTCTTAGTATTTGTTATATTTTTCTTTCGATTGATGATTTCTTAGTTTTTTCCTCCTCTCTTCATTACTTCCTCACTCAAAAAAGCCTGAAATTGTTAACAAAGGTTTTATTGACCTCCAAAAAGAAAAGGTTTAAACTAATGGAAGTCAAAAAATGGAAAAAATTCTCTCAAAGAATGAGGAAACAGATGGAAGCTCTTTGTGAACAGACCGCATTTCACTAGTGATATAACCAGTTAATAATATATAACATAAATTGATTATGAGATTAAAAACTTGAAATGAAAATGATCACTATTCTAATAGAATGCATTTGGCCTCTGCATTGGGAATGACTGAACCTGGGCTCTTTACAGGCTCCACGAATCATGACATGCCAGACTCCAGCCAGCCAAGCTCAGAGACGGGCAGTGACAGCAGGCTACAGGGCAGAAAATATATTGGTGAGAGAATGTTGAGCTTCCCTGAGGACCAGGAAAATAGTGTTTTTTTATTTTATCCTAAGAAGAGTACACTCTAGATGTATGCCGTATAAAGCATCACATCTGGAATAAATGGAAATGAGTAATGGAAATTATATATGAAAATTTTAAAAGGATTACTTAGTCCCGGATTGACTTGAACACCCCTTGTATATACAGGGAATAATTGTACTTATTTTGTTGTATTATTATTTTTGTATGTTGTTGAGCAGTGTATATGTAATACACAAAATATTGTAATATTTTCTATTTTCCCCCTTTTTTAAGGGTTATTTTCTAGTTGTAGTTTGCACCACATTTCCCTGACAAATTCTTTGTTTCAGAAAACATACTGATTCAAGTTCTTGTGTATTTATCAATACACATTGTATGCATGTATTTTCTTAAATATTAGAATCACAAATAAATACTTACATTTTGACTGACATCTTGTTTCATCAGGTGAAGTTGATGGAGAAAGCGAGGATGAAGATGAGGATGATGACGACTGTAAAAAGTCCATGGATGAGGTAAACACTATTGTCTCTGTAGGCTTAATATATTTTAACATATAGCGATAAAATATGTACTATCGTGTAATATTACTATCATAAATCTCTGTGGCAAAGATGTCTTAATTACGCTCTGCTGTCAAGCCCACATATCTGCCAGCTCACTTACACACACTTGCACAGAATAGAGTGTTCAATTTGTATGCATTCAGCTGTCTATCGTCGCAAACATGGACTAGCTGTGTACACTTTACAACAAAAAAAATAATTTGCTTGACTTTTAATATGATAATATGCAGAACTGGGCAGTGATGGAGGTGAGTAAGTGTGGGTGCACTGTTTACCATGCATCTTGTTTAGGGGACAGCAGGAAGTGAAGCATTTGCCACTGAGGAGATGTCCAACTTAGTCAACTATATCCAGCCAGTGAAGTTCACGTCATTTGAAGCATCTAAAAGTAAGTTTGTTGATTTATTAAGATAAAAATGTAAAATGTGCAGTATTCTTACATAATGTGGTATAGTTGAGCAGGAACACATCATGTTTCATATTGTAAATGAAATGTATTATAAGCTCACACACATCTACGTTATCTTTTTTTACAGAGTCAAATAAAAGTTATCACATGTCCTCATTTGTGGAGACGAAGGCATTAGAGCAGCTGACGAAGGCTCCAGTGGAGTTCGTGGAGTATCCTTTTTTGCAGTTTAAATACAGAGGACCTTTTTTTCCCGGTGTCCAGGCTGAAATGAAGTGTAGAATTAAACATAACAGAATGTGCTGTTATAGGAAAATATAAATGATGAAACACTGTGATACCTCCCAAAGTGTTTTATTCCTTTTAATCCAGCACATTTTACAAACTAATACACATTTTGATTTTTTCAGTATAGTTTTTTTTTTTTATCTCTTTATAGTTACATTCTGTGAAAACGTAAAATCCATGGACTAAGCTGTCACTTCTGTTATAGTGGCTGGAAATAGTCATTGCTTTCCCAGTCTCTCTTTTTTCCCCTTCTTTTTCTTTTATCATTTATACAGAAATTTATAATAACCCAAATAAGGTGATAAGCATCTGACAATAACAAAATACAGTGACTGGAGTGTTTTTGATAACATATAGGCTTTGTTTCATCTCAGTCGGCTCACAGGAAGAGAAGATATTCTACTTTGAAATTTAAATGAAAACCGCATTTGCAAAAATCATAAGTTCATCTCAAAATTCAACAGATGGCGCTGTACATTTTTACATAAGTGCCTATGAATGTGCAATTGAAATCTGCTTAATAAACGCGATCTCACACCTTCATTCGCACATCACAGTAACACGTAATTTTAGTTCATTCAAAAATTCAACACATGGCTTTTTGGATTTTTTTAAACGCAGTGTGCAGTTAAGTTCCACATGAACTAAGTCACGGGCACATCTAGTAAACTAATAAAAACCAAACTAATCAAATTTATAGACCAAATTGAGAATGTATCACAGCAATATAAAAGCCATCCTCCTGCATGGTTCTGAATGCTGTTGGATAATGAAAAGCAGATTGAACTAGACAGAGGCATTCCACGACAGGAGAATAAGGACAATCTTTAAAATATTTTGGCTGAACATAATTAACAAAAAAGAACTACAGTACAAAAAATGCAACAGTAACAAAATATCAGCTGAACATGATATGTGATGTGAATGCCCCAAAACCTCATTACTGTACATTGGACACCACCAGGGTAAAGCGAGAAAAGGGAGGCCCTGCACTCTCACCAACAGAGAACAGAAACATCAGAAATCCAAGAACAGAGGCAGATAACAGCAGTTGGTTGTCCCGCAAGAGACAAAATATCTGATCAGTCTGGTGTGAGAATTCAAGAGATGCTCAGTGAAGATTAAGCAATGAAATAAATTACAGTACTCCTTGGTGTTCCTTAACCAAGTCCACACAGGTATAACAAACTCCAACTTAGTCGACTCTACCCCAAAGGTACCAGGGTGGATTCCTCCAACTACATGCCTCAGGTGTTCTGGAACGCTGGATGTCAGCTGGTGGCGTTGAACTTCCAGACAATAGGTACAATAACTATACAAATTAAAGTAAGCAGTCAGTGATTCACTAAGTATAGTATATATCCGTTATATACTGTTATTGGTACCTTAATAGTCAGCCTGAATAAAAGTACATTTTAATTAATCAGTAAATTAAGTGCTATTGCTCAAATAATAATGCTGCTAAATGGAAGCAAAATTTACAAGCAAAAATAAACCTCACTTTGTGACTTCTATAAGATTATTTAAATGATTTATTATGCATTTTCATTGTTTTTCTTAAAAAGTAACAATGGTTTCCTACGTGGCCTGTTTTTCCTTCAATATGAACAGGTTACTACTGTAGCTATCTGCATCTTTTTAAGGAGTGGTTTTAGTTAAATAGTACAACAATCAGCAACAACATTAACACCACCGCCAGGTATTGAATTTGAATTGAAAAACATTGATTTTGTTATTGTGATTGTGGGTGCTCAAGGCTCGTCTATACAAGGCCATTCTCACTTGTCCAACATCACCGAAGAGCCAATGTAGCACAAACTGCTGAAAAATGTCAATGCTGACTCTGACAGAAAGGGGTCAGAACACCCAGTGCGTCACAGCTTGCTACTTATTAAACTTAGCAGACAAAGAGTTCAAGGTTGTTGTCTCCAAATTCCACAGATCGCAATCTGATCACCCGTAAGATGCAATGAAAAAACTAGTCCACAGGGGCTCCGCATGATCTACAAAGCTTAAATACTGCTACATCACTATGAATGCATGCAATGTAGTATTGTGTATCTTATACAGTATATATACTTTAGGTATAATGTATTTATTTATTGTTTGTGTATCATTTTTACAGTCATAATAAAAAAAATAAAAATAAAAAAAAAAAAAAAATATATATATATATATATATATATATATATATATATATATATACTGTATATATATTTTTTCAAAGAAATTTATCAGGTATTTTGTCAACTGTTCAACGCTGTAATCAGTTGTAAAGGCGGATTCTTACTCTACGTGGACAGCTATCAGTCCCTCAGCCAAATTATTTCCCCTCAAGCCTGGGCTAAACTTAACTGACTTTTCTGACATTATTCCAGATGTGTACACAATCGGTATATGTGAAAAGTCCTGCTGAAAATGATGCATGACTGTATTTCGTGACTCATTACACGTGTATTTTGCTTGACAGATCTGGCCATGCAACTGAACCTGGGCATGTATGAGTACAACGGGAAATGTGGCTACAGGCTAAAGCCTGAATTTATGAGGAGACCTGATAAAAACTTTGACCCCTTCACTGAAAGCACAGTGGATGGGATTGTAGCACACACACTTTCAGTAAAGGTAACCCTTTGACGTATTGTGGGTACAGAGCATGCTGTTATTTAAAATATTTTTATGTCTGATTTCGGTTGTTGGCTTGATGTTCTGGAGCTTGTGCTGGTACTGTATAATGAAATAGGAGGGTGTTTTTTTATAATTGAAATTTTGAATAAATGTCATTTGTTATTCCCATTAAAGTACAGTTTAAATGAAAAGTAATGTAAACTGCTTAAAATCAGGCTATTATTTGTTGTTGTTATTTTGTATTATATGCAGAATCCATGTTAATATGATATTACTAAACGTCCCAAAAGTGTGACCTTTATCATTAGGGAAATTTATTTTTGATGATTTATTTATGATTATTATTTATGAGACATCAGACACTGGGAAACCTGCTTCCCATTGAAACATTTGAATGCTTTTAATAGCTATATTTGTTGTAATGAACCGTTAAAGTGGTTACAGAATTTTCGCTAAGAAATTTAATGTATTTTAAATACTGGGGAAAGTCCATCTTATTATACCAACTTATTGTTTTTTTTCTTTTCTCACTGGTTCACGCTAACTATCCATATTTCTACTTACAAAACCAAAGATCATGATAATGATGATGAATAATGCTGAAATCTGAAAGTAGACTCTCTGATTCATTAGGTATAAAAAGTAAGGCATGATACTACTAGACAAGCCGATCATTAGTGTCTCACAAAATATTTAACAGATCATATCAGGACAGTTCCTGTCCGATAAAAGGGTTGGCACGTATGTGGAGGTGGAAATGTTTGGCCTCCCAGTGGACACAAAAAGGAAAGCATTTCGGACAAAAACATCCTCAGGCAATGCTGTTAACCCTGTTTGGGATGAGGAGCCCATCGTCTTTAAGAAGGTAAACTTAAAGATCTGGATTTACTACACACTTTCAGTGTTTTTCTTGTGCTTTATAGCTATATTTCAAATCTGGTCTTATTGATGGTCGCTGTTCTGTACTTGGTGCTTTGTTCAAGGTGGTTCTTCCCACTCTTGCGTCTTTGAGGATAGCCGTCTACGAGGACAGCGGGAAGATTATCGGCCATCGCATCATCCCGGTGAACGCCATCAGGCCTGGCACGTAGCTCGATTTTATACCCTCACTTTACTCTGCTTTACACTGTGGTCACAATGTCGTCTGTACTGTACAGATCA